>JAVTVY010019150.1:0-76468 GCA_036873755.1 Hanleya hanleyi
TTGGATTATAAGCAGTTGGATCTTAGATTTTTTTGTCCGGACAATAACTCGTGAACGATTTAATCGATCAACTTCAAATTTGGGGTGTGCCTTGACATTGGTGAGAGGACGGTTGGGATTGTTTTTCAGCAATGTGCGTAATCTAATATGGCCGCCATCAGCCATATTGGATTATAAGCAGTTGGATCTTGTCCGGACAATAACTAGAGAACGATTCAACCGATCTGCTTCATATGTGGTGAGTGCCTTGACATTGTTGAGAAGAGGATTAGGATTGTTATTCAAGGACGTGCTTAATCCAATATGGCCACCATCAGCCATACTGGATTTCATTGGATTTTAAACAGTTTGATCTTGTCTGGACAATAACTGGAGTACGATTCAACTGATCTACTTCAAACTTGGGGAGTGCCTTGACATCGGTGAAAGGACAGTTGAGATTTTTTTTCAGCGATGTGCATAATCCAATATGGCCGCCGTCAGCCATATTGGATTTTAAGCAGTTGGATCTTAGATTTTCTTGTCCGGACAACTCGTGAACGATTTAATCGATCAACTTCAATTTTGGGGTGTGCCTTGACATTGGTGAGAGGACGGTTGGGATTGTTTTTTAGCAATGTGCCTAACCGAATATGACCGCCGTCAGCCATATTGGATTATAAGCAGTTGGATCTTGTCCGGACAATAACTCGAGAACGATTCAACCGATCTACTTCATACCTTGGGGAGTGCCTTCACATTGTTGAGAGGATGATTAGGATTGTTTTTCAAGGACGTGCTTAATCCAATATGGCCACCATCAGCCATACTGGATTTCATTGGATTTTAAGCAGTTTGATCTTGTCGGGACAATAGCTGGAGTACGATTCAACTGATCTACATGTACTTCAAAATTGGGGAGTCCCTTGACCTTGGTGAGATCCCGGTTAGGATTGTGTTTCATGAACGAGCATAAACCAATTTGGCTGCCATCTACCAGCGATATTGGATTATGTTGCATTTTAAGCAGTTGCATTTTGTCTGGACAACAACTCTAGAATAATTCAACTGATCGACTTCAAACTTGGGGAGTGCATGGACATTGGTGAGAGGACAGTTGTCATGTAGTATGTTTTATGGATGTGCATAATTCAATATCGGTGCCATCCGCTGTATTAGATTATGTTAAGCTCATCAGCGATATCTCCATGTTCAAATCATACTCTTCATCAATGATATGAGATATCATCGACCAAAAAAAATCGACCGTAGAGGTCCATGTCCCCCGCTAACAGCACCAGTTATGGTGTAACCAACTATATCTGCAGAACTGTGTTCGGTATTCTACAAGCCAACAAAGGATTACTCGCCTCGGCTTATGGAGTTATGCCCCTTTCGGATGTAATAATCTCCGATTTTGTTATCTGTAGTTGAATGTACAAGTTATATCTGCAGATCTGTGTTTGGTACAGCTTATTCATCTCGGTTCTTATTTAACAGTAGTGCTAAGTCCGACGCCTATCGAAAGTGGCTCCCCTCGGCCCATACTTTACAGAGTTATGCCCGTTTACTGATATATTAATTTCTATTTCTGTCCTATATGCCTGAATGTACTACCGGTATATCTTGATCATCCCACATTGAACTATCTCTTCCCCAATTCACAATACACATGGGTCACAATCACTTGGAGAAAGCTGAGGGGTTTTGATTAGATCAATCTCATGTTATACCCCTGTACATAGTTGAGGGTATACTGGAATCCGACTGTCTGTCCGTACGTGTGTCAGTGTATCCATCCATTCATCTGTCTGAGTTGTGGCTTGGGTTTGCTTTTCACATGCCATAACTCACTGCTATTTATCCAAACTTCTACACTCATAAAAACATGTTGGTCTAGACTCTTAAGGGGCTGAGGAGTTGTAGCACCTCTGGTGCCTCATGTTTATTCTGATCCACCTGTAGGTGGTGCCACCTTGGCCCAAGTTATAATTTTTATTCTGCATAATAACTTTTGAAAACTGGAACAGAATCTTTCCAAATTCGGTATGTGAGAACCTTGCCTCAAGATCTTGCTTGGTATTGTTTTTCATGCTGATCCGTGTACATGTGGAGCCACCAAGGGGCCAATTGTCACTTCAAGAAGCTTCCACAATGTGATGTTATGACTTTGGTAAATGCCAAGCCAACAAAGAGTTTGACATTGAATGTCGTTGGGAAAATTTATCATTTGCTGGATAAACTCATTTGCAAAAAAACCTGTGCAGATGTCACACATATATTGACTTCTTTAAATCATTGTTTTGCTTCGTAAAGAATGATCTAGCTACTCCATGTATACCCTGCCGCTTCTCAGGCCTTATTTTTTCAAAATCTGGCGTGAACGATTTACCGTTCGCGTGATTTTTAGCGTACGTAACCGATCGTTCGGTTACGCACCAACTTCGTTGCGTAACCGATCGGTTACGTGAAAGGTTACGTAAATTTTCGAAACAATTTGGAGCCACGTGTGGAAAAATCAAACCAGACACGGCTTACTCCAAATAAAACGTATTATTTCATTAATTATTTCACGCGAGTTCGGTGTTTATTACTAAAAAATACGCTTAGTTATGTGAAGATCGTCTACAAATGTAAAACAGAGCGTCATTTATTCAGAAAAGTTTGTTGAAACGCGTAAAACGCACCTTGTTTACAAGCTTCTGCAACGAAATCCCGGAAGCCCCTCCCCACGTTAAAGATATCAAATTGAAGGGCAACAACTCTGCTTTCATTTCAATACAACCTTATTTCAGGTCAATAGTAAAAATGCGTCGATTTTATTGGGTGAAAATGGTCATGTGTTTCGAATCCTTCTCATTCAACCCCAATAAACCCGCGAAAATGCTGGTCACCTGACGTAACCCGACTTCCTGATTGGTCAAACTGCTCCAACTGCTCATTAACATAAAATATCGTTAAATGTCGTTTGGTTTTGCTGAGGTAAGCCACACGTCGCGTAAACAAAAGGATTTTTACCGATTCACTTGGAATTTTTAATAAATATTCAATATTCGTTATGCTACGAGTAACCAGGAATACATACCGTGACATCTATAAGAATTCAGACGAGTTATTTAGTCGAGATGAAGCAAAACAGACCGTCTATCGGCATCGGTAGTATTCTGAACGTGATAAAATTCCAGTGCTTACGTGAGTTTTACGGTACATTATTTTTGCCGAAATGCGATTCCTAAATATTTCTAAAACTGTAAAATGCCAAATATGTTCTGAATGTATGTTCAGGGTTTCAAAATGATTTATTGTGCATCAAATAACCTCCATTATTTCAATTTATTGGTCAATTCCAACGACCAGACAGTCTCCACTTCTCGGCAAATAGTTTCAGTGCCGACCTATTTCCATCTGGGCATGCGTAATTGTCTGGCCAGTGAAAACGAAACCACTCCGACACAAACAATTTAACTAGGCCATAAGCAATTCATGATTTATCAAACAACCACGGCCATGTAAATTAGCCCGCCAGTCGACAAAAGGAGAAAGAGAAAGTGGACGGTATACGCGGAAATATCGCTGTCGCCACTTTTTATTTTATTTTCACTTTGTGCAGACAGACAATGCCGACTTGTGACTTGCTGGCAGATCAAATTCGCCCCACGTGAACGGTGACCGTTCGCGTAAAATATGATTTGCGTAACCTTCACGTAACCTGAACGAGCGTTCGCGTCAAAAAATAAGGCCTGGCTTCTCCATATTGTACTGCATGTATATTACTACTGTGACAATGTTTTTACAATACTTTGTTTCATTTACATACAGATCTTGTTATCCAATCGTCTAGACAAGGAGAGCAATTTCCGTTACATTGCCATCACTGTTCCACTGTTTATCTCCCTCATCACGCTGATTTGTCTGGCATTTGGAGCTAAGGGAGGTAATCACTGTAAGTATTCTGAAGAAGTTATTGAAAGATTTTGCACGATTATCCGAAACCAGAATGTATTTTGTGTATGATTTATTAGGACGGCTCTGTCAGGTTGAAAATCTGAATTACTATTTAATTAGAGCATTTCCACAAAGTGGATGCTCTTATGTTTTCATGAGAAACGGCTCCGCCGGATCCGCCGCCGCCGCCGCCGCCACCGCCGCCGCGACTTTAAACGTGAATATCTCTGAAACCGTTAAATATTTTTGGGTCAAATTTTGTATGCTATCTCCTTAGGCCTGGGAAATTTGTCTGGTTGTGTTTCGATACCCGCCGCTCTTCACTAGGTGGCGTTTTAGTCAGAGCTTAGGTAAACCTTTCTCTGACGATTTCGTCTGAACTGCTTGTCCGATTTCTTTGAAATTCTATTACAATGGTCCTGAAGGATAGTCAATGTGCTGAAAAGGTTTTGTTGTAGCTGGCATAACTATAAAGGTAAGTTTTTTGCGTCTCAAAAAAAAGAGTTTTTCGTGAGATGAAAATTTACCAATTTGCTTGGAGAAATATTTAAAAACTGTTCTATTCTATGTTGCCAAGCATAATTATAGGATTGCCGACAAGATAATTCCCTTCGGTGCGAACCAAATTGCCATTTAAATGAAAAATCTCATTTATCTGACTTAACGTCAAAACCTCCATAACCATTATCATGGTTAAAGTTTTTTCCATTGAACTCTTACGTGCCATCTCCCTAGGGCTTTAGATTTCACCCGCTTGATTTTGTGGCATTTGCTCATCACTATAGACATGAATGCAGATAAACATGTGTAATATCATATCTTCCGAACAACGTGTTTGATTTCCATGAAATTTGGGTATGATGATCTTGCAAGATAGGCAAAGGACTGACAAGATTTTGGTGGTGTTGGCGAATCATGGAGATGCATTTTTGCATCTCAAAATATGATTTTGTTTTCACAAAAATAGAAATTTGCTTCTTAATCAGGAAAAAGTATTTCTATTTTGCTGAACACAAATGTAACATTCCCAGTGTTATAGTTCACATCCCTTGTAAGCCAAATGGCCATTTTTTTAAAGATCTGAATTCTCATGACTAGAGTCCAATATCTACATTCCCCAGGCCAGGAGGATTTTGCTTCATCATGTAGTTTTGTGATATTGTTCATCATTGGGTGGCACTATAGACAGTAAACTTATATAATCACAATTTCTTGGCATTTCATCTGTTCATGAAGTTTATGATTGTCAGACAGACAAAGGATTTCAAAGGACTGAAAGTTTGTTTTTTTTGGATTGAAATTTTACCGATTTTGCAGCCCATCAACCTAATGCTTGATTTATATCTCATTATACATTCTTTTTTACAATTACTAACCATTATTAACATTATGGTTCAAAAATGGATTGAAAGGACATTGGTGCTGTTAGCGCTGGCATAATCATGTGGCATAGGGTATAGACAGCTAAATATATCTAAATCTAGGCTACATCAACCCCTGTTTACACACATAACTAAAATGCAGTCAGAGAAAATATGCTAGCTGCCATCAGTGTGGTCAGTATGGAGAATTGAAAGGATTCAAGGTAGCTTGAAGTCAGGCCATTTTGTTCAAATAGACATACTGTAACACTGATATTCTGCTTCACCTTTCAGGCCTCATATTGTAATAGTTGACTTATTACATAATGCACTCTATGTAAGTGGACTAGTGGACCACTTGTGTCAACAAAGTAAACACTTCATTTCCACAATCAGCCCTATTTCTCTCTCTAGTACTGATGTAATAATTTGATCCTGTTACCAGTTGCATTTCTTTAGGCTCCAGTGGCTGTGAAGCCCTGGGCTTCCAGATGTCTGGGGATGCATTATTGCCAATTTTAAAAAATCACAAATTATTACTCATTTAATGCTCATTTTTTTTTTTTTTGTGTGGAGGTCCCCAGAATTCCTTTGAAACTCGAGATGTGAAATTGCTCATACCATTGCTTTTTGACAGCATAGTTACAAATGTTGATAATTATTTTTTGAACTGAAAAAGTAGAAAGATGTTTGAAGTGAAACTTCTACATACCTGCTATATTGCACATGCCACTTGGGAAATTTTTACATGTATATCTACATGTAATTGAAGTAATCCATTGGGACCGCTGATGATTTTCCAATAATAGAGAAGAAAAACTCGAGTAGGGATGACAATTTCATTCTGTATATTTCACTATTAGTTATAGCATCTTCAGCAGTGAACAAAGTTACAAACAGCTCCTTATGCACAGTATATACAAGGCATAATGTGATCTTAGCCAATACACATTTATGAATAGGTAAACCAGTAAATTATGTCAAGTCAGGTTTGACATTTTCAGAAATTAAGCAATAACCTGACAGCGATCTACAAATGGTGTGATTCAGGTGATACAATACACACTCTAATTGATGAAACAATACATAATCTGCTTATTTGGCAAGAACTAAGTAAACTGTACACAAATGAATATAGTATGGTTCATTGAATATTTCTACATGTCAGGTTTGGATAAGGACTGTCATTTTAAGATAATATTGGTATAATTTTCTTGGCAATCCACATCAGAACTGATGGAAACCTACAAATGCTGTAACTCGCATGTTTCATAATTGTATATTTCCATGTGAGTTACAACATTTGTAGAGTGTGTATTGTATTACCTGAATCACACCATTTGTAGATCACTGTCAGGTTACCTAGTCATTAATACATATTGGCTAAGATCAAATTATGCCTTGTATATATACTGTGCGTATGGAGCTGTTTGTAACTTTGTTCACTGCTGAAGATGCTATAATAGTGAAATATACAGAATGAAATTGTCATCCCTACTCGGAGTTGCTTTTCCTCTCTATAACTGAATTTTTCATTTCATCTGTCTGTCTGTCTCTCTGTCTGCCCATTTTTCTTGTCATACCACATATGCAGCTGGTGATGGATCAGAAGCTTAATGAAATTGACTGACCTTCACCTGTTTTATCGAGGTCAAATTTAGCATTAGCAATAATTTTTAAAGGAGTGAAGATAGGCTCTCCAAATGAATATGACTGATGTTGACCTATTTTCTCAAGGTCAAAAACTGTATGTTAATTCACATGTTAACTGCCAACATACACTTCAAATCAAACAATGTCCTCATTTTGTTGTGGCTGTGGTTGTCTTCCAGAACAATCTAGCGAATTTTGCATGTGTTCCAACAGCCTCCTGCTTCAACAGTAACTTAAACCATGCTGTATTGGCTGAGCTGTTGAAACACCCTCCATTTCCTAGCCCTGACATACTGCATCACTGTCCAAATATGGGTACCATGACAGAGTGATAGATCACACAGTCAGTGACGGTTCCCGATTTACATTGAATGTCATTATTGCCTGAGTAGTATTAGCAGCATTTTACAACAACAACAATTTGCTGACTTACAGTGAAAAAATCATAGTGAAAGGTATTTATTTTTTTGTTGTTTGGCATTTTTATTTGCTGCCATTGTTTCAGATAGAATACAACAGCCTAATTCATACAATCAGGAATAAAAAGGGGGTTAAAGTCTTTATGTTCAAACTTTCATAGGAAATATAAAAGTGAATGATTTGAAATTTTATTTTTATTCGATTTTTTAATGTCGGTTGGCCCATGAAACGCAAAATAAAGTTGGTGTTGTCTCACACTGGGTTTCGCCCATTGGTGAAGAAATCCCTTTTCGGAGGCACTTTTACCAGAGATGAGTCCTAGCTGATTGCTCATCTTCCAGGGGTATGTGCTCCACCCTCTGTCCCATCCTAAAAAACTTGCCACCCCTAATAGGGGGTGTGCTCAAATTATACAAAATTATCTTGGGAAATGCTCTTCGCCCGTGTTTCACACGAGCTTTCATTCACAACATGTTATTTAATTGAAAAAGCGAGCCTTCTGGTGTGAACAAGGTTTACCTGTGGATCCGTTAGCTAATTTATTTAAACTCGTGCATCTAGAAGCTGCATTTCTCACTGATAATTGACCCCTGTGAATATGGTCAAAGACATGTTTTATTGTTTATACATCTATATTATTTATGAGTAGACTGGTAGCGAATTGTGATTATTTGGTCAATCTCTTTTGTTAAATGTATCTTATTTTCTACAGGGTGGTTTGGTATCAGGAAAGATTTCTGTCAGTTCCTTCTCAATGCGTGCCCACTGCTGCAGGAGTATGGGAATATCGCCTACTCCATACACAACGATGACACCGAATCAGTATCGAGTATAGAGATCAGGAAGTCTGAGAGTTCACATTCCAGGAAGGAATTACTGGATGAGCAGCCCAAGATTGTTGTTCCTATGGTATCCATAGAAACACCTGATTGATAGATCTCCTCATACATGACATTTTTCAGATATATTACAGAATGACTGAAACACTGGTCAGGTGGCCACAGTGATCAACTTTGCTGATAATACTAGTGGGGTCAGTTGAGCTGGACATCAGGGTAAATGATATTCATGCTCCAAGACCTAGAATATTGTGCATTATAGCATATCAAAGTCACTGTGGAAAAACTGCTTTGTTGTACGTAAGCCACTGAAAGACTACTTGGCTGTTTTCTCCCAGCAATATCCAAGTCATTGTAGTTGTGCAAAACACTTACATAAGAATTACAAATATGTGTGATTTCAGGGGCAAACTTGGACAGAGTAAGTCAATGCATTATCATCATGTCATTTTGTCATGAACACCTGAATACTGTAAGTAAGAAATTGGAGAAATTCCACTTGACATGCTGGTCATATGAAATGCTCATTCATCTTTTAGCATTCATTTTGTACTCCCAATTTTTATAGTGCCAGGGTAACAGTGTACATTGTCACATTTTCCAACAAAAGCCTGTCTCAAGTGCTTGTGATGTCATAATATGTCTCCATTGATTTGTAACAATATGGTTATATCTGGGTTATCCAAGTTGATAACATTTGTATTCTGTTCTTTTTCAATTAAACATCCGAGTTAGAACATGGTTTCTATGACTAACTGGTCACATTGGTCCAAATTTTACATGATTGCACATGTAGTTTCAATGCGATAATCCCGATGATTTATACAAGGTATACAATGTGTTAGTTGGTTTAAATCTTGCTGTAACAGTTCAGAATCGTATTAAGGGCTTGTAACCTATAACTAGGGGTCAAAATTGAAGAAAATTTGTTGCACATTTCTTTAGTACTACATAATTGATTCTTTCTCCAGTTGACATTATTTCGGTGAGTACATGTTTGCTTTAGTGCAATTGTAGCCTTCGAAATCTCATTATCGGTGGCAATAGTTTTGCTTGATTGAGTTGAGACCTGCAAAGCTGATATTTCAGACTTGTCCACACAAACACTACAGCAGTTCTCACTATCAGTTAATAGATCATATTAAATCTGTTCGTTTTGATTCAGTTATTTGATTTCTCCAGATTTATGAGCAAATCCATTTTTATTTCTGAAAAAGTATTCATCATTGAACTAAAAAGGAACTGGGTCAAATTTGGAAAACCTGTGGCACCGATTTTCGTTGAAGGGTTGTTCTACTTGGCAAAGTTAACACTTCAATGGAAAACTTGGAAATTCTCATAAAAATAAACATTTGAATATGGTGGTTCATTTTATGAAAAGACAAGCATTTAAATTGAAATGACTATATACCTCAATCTCACAACCAACCTATTCGCATATTTGAAAACCCAGACAAAAGGCTTGCCAATAATATCTACATTTATATTGATCATATTCATTATATAGTTCTCACAATAAGACTACAAATGCCAGTGGGTGTGTGAAAATCTGATCAGGTGGGTCACGAGCCCTTCAGGATTCCATACCTACCTAATATCTTGTTGTTTCAGGGATAGGCATGTATTGTTGTTTGTGGCCTTTTCAATCCCATGTTTGGCAGCATTTTTTATATGCCCGTCTTCAGATAAGGTAGTTTTATGCTATATTAAGATCTGTCCGTCCCTTTGTTAGCATTTGTTGTCTGCAATATTTTCAGTTCCAGATAGGTAGCAAAGTTTGGGTATACCTTACCCATCGGCAAAGAGAAAACCTATTCATTTGGAGGTCAAACAGCCAAAGGTTAAGGTCACTGTGGCCCAAAAATCAGGAAATCATTTAACTGTTTTGTCCAAGATATAACTCCAGTTCAGAGATGCATTTTGTGTTGGAATTTAATACACCTAAAAACTCATGAGAAGATGGCTGCCTATAAATTTCAATGTCTGCCTGCCTGTCCTTCAGTTAACATGTGTTGCCTGTGTGATATTCAACACCCTAATCTTGGAGGAATGTGTTAATTTAAGGTCAAACCTCAAGACTAGTCCCAAATCAGATAATGCTATAATTGGGGGGAAGCTATCATTGTTGTATACCATAATTATGCATATATCTGCAAGTCCATACCGAAATTCAATTGTGGGATTCGCAAATATTTAATTTGGTTGGTAAGGTGGCATCTCTGCCATTTTGTAGTTGTGCTGGAATCGTTTTGTCTTGCTTTACTGTGTGCTGTCATAAACTCAAAATTGGTCCACCCCATAACCATATTCCCTGGGGATGGAACCGGACTTCTCAGAGCTGTCTGCCCCACATCATACTTTTTGCAACTAAACTTCACTCCTCCTCATATATTCTGAAAGCATACACCATGTCACATTCATATGAAGCAGCCACTTTAACCCCTGGAGATGGGTTGTGAATGCCACAGCCTATCTGTGGCCACAATAGTGTTGTTATCCTAAATTCATTGCCCCAAAGGCAAGCTATGGGGGTTCTCATAATGCTCATTGCTGTTCAGATTATTGAAGAGAATTACCTTATTTTATGTGTGATTAAAATATCTTTGGTGGTTTTCTTGATGTAAGGCCTTTTTTTTTTTATTAATTGGTTTACGGATTTTTCTGGCAAAAATGTCCAGGTGGAGGATGGAAAAAAAATAAAAATAAAATCAAGCCTCCACACTTTATTTATTTTTACTTTCTGACAAACTTCTTAGAAAAAAAAAAATGATATGTCAAATCCAGGTAATAGCCAGTGTAATAATTACAAGACATTTACCAAAAGATCAATGACGGACGTTTCCTTCAACCAAGCGACAATATCAGTCGCTTTGCGTGAAACCAACACTTCAATAGGGGTGTTGACAGGACAAGTCATGCTTCCTGCTGTTATATTGGACAGACAGGCCGGCAGATATGTCGTCAGTTGTCACTGATCTCCTTCAAGACCAAGTCCCCCACCGTCCCAGCAGTTACTGGACCGACAAAGCCCTTGAAAAGGACGGTCGCGTCCTGTCTAAGAGTCAGTGAAAACCACCGCGAGGCCGAACCCGCCATCTTGGCTTCAAACACTGCGCCGTTGAAATGATGTCATGTCTGGTCCCCGAACTACAGCCGAAGGTAACATGGAAGTCGGAAACCACCACCACTGTAACCAAGGGAAGTAACCCGCCTCCAAGACCAAGATGTCTGCGGAGTGTTGAACTCGTGCGAACTCGAGCGTGAAGAATTTATATAAGATGTTTTACGCACAGCAAGTATTAAAATGAGACCAATATTGCGAATTGTATGCTTTTATTCTTCCGACAGAGAGGTCAGCAAATGTGACACGTCGGCGGATACGACAGAAATAAAAAAAAAAATCGAAAATCCAATTTTATTTTTATTTCACTTTTGGCAAAATGAAGGTCGGCGGATCCGTAAACCAATCAATAAAAAAAAAAAGGCCTAACTGATAGATGCATATATACATGATTCTGATGGTTCGCTTACATAGGTTAGGCCTTTTTTTTTTTATTGATTGGTTTACGGATCCGCCGACCTTCATTTTGCCAAAAGTGAAATAAAAATAAAATTGGATTTTCGATTTTTGTTTTATTTCTGTCGTATCCGCCGACGTGTCACATTTGCTGACCTCTCTGTCGGAAGAATAAAAACATAAAATTCGCAATATTGGTCTCATTTTAATACTTGCTGTGCGTAAAACATCTTATATAAATTCTTCACGCTCGAGTTCGCACGAGTTCAACACTGCAGACATCTTGGTCTTGGAGGCGGGTTACTTCCCTTGGTTACAGTGGTGGTGGTTTCCGACTTCCATGTTACCTTCGGCTGTAGTTCGGGGGCCAGACATGACATCATTTCAACGGCGCAGTGTTTGAAGCCAAGATGGCGGGTTCGGCTTCGCGGTTGTTTTCACTGACTCTTAGACAGGACGCGACCGTCCTTTTGAAGGGCTTTGTCGGTCCAGTAACTGCTGGGACGGTGGGGGACTTGGTCTTGAAGGAGATCAGTGACAACTGACGACATATCTGCCGGCCTGTCTGTCCAAAATAACAGCGGGAAACATGACTTGTCCTGTCAACACCCCTATTGAAGTGTTGGTTTCACGCAAAGCGACTGATATTGTCGCTTGGTTGAAGGAAACGTCCGTCATTGATCTTTTGGTAAATGTCTTGTAATTATTACACTGGCTATTACCTGGATTTGACATATCATTTTTTTTTTGACCGCCCTCTCGTGTCTAAGAAGTTTGTCAGAAAGTAAAAATAAATAAAGTGTGGAGGCTTGATTTTATTTTTATTTTTTTCCATCCTCCATCTGGACATTTTTGCCAGAAAATTCCATAAACCAATTAATAAAAAAAAAAAGGCCTTAGGGTATGGTTTCTGATAATTATACCACTGATGGTTCGCTTACATAGGTTAGGGTATGGTCTCTGATAATTATACCACTGATGGTTCGCTTACATAGGTTAGGGTATGGTCTCTGATAATTATACCACTGATGGTTCACTTACATAGGTTAGGGTATGGTCTCTGATAATTATACCACTGATGGTTCGCTTACATAGGTTAGGGTATGGTCTCTGATAATTATACCACTGATGGTTCACTTACATAGGTTAGGGTATGGTCTCTGATAATTATACCACTGATGGTTCTCTTACATAGGTTAGGGTATGGTCTCTGATAATTATACCACTGATGGTTCACTTACATAGGTTAGGGTATGGTCTCTGATAATTATACCACTGATGGTTTGCTTACATAGGTTAGGGTATGGTCTCTGATAATTATACCACTGATGGTTCGCTTACATAGGTTAGGGTATGGTCTCTGATAATTATACCACTGATGGTTCGCTTACATAGGTTAGGGTATGATCTCTGATAATTATACCACTGATGGTTCGCTTACATAGGTTAGGGTATGGTCTCTGATAATTATACCACTGATGGTTCGCTTACATAGGTTAGGGTATGGTCTCTGATAATTATACCACTGATGGTTTGCTTACATAGGTTAGGGTATGATCTCTGATAATTATACCACTGATGGTTCGCTTACATAGGTTAGGGTATGGTCTCTGATAATTATACCACTGATGGTTCGCTTACATAGGTTAGGGTATGGTCTCTGATAATTATACCACTGATGGTTCGCTTACATAGGTTAGGGTATGGTCTCTGATAATTATACCACTGATGGTTCGCTTACATAGGTTAGGGTATGATCTCTGATAATTATACCACTGATGGTTCGCTTACATAGGTTAGGGTATGGTCTCTGATAATTATACCACTGATGGTTCACTTACATAGGTTAGGGTATGGTCTCTGATAATTATACCACTAGAACCAGAATTATTCAATAAGAATACTGAAATTGTCTCTTTCTAACAACTTGTATATGTTCTGAAATATGCTGATTATATGCAAAAATGAAGGATTTAGCTTTTACAGTGTGGTTTGAGTGATTTAGAGACCTTGCCTGAGAGACTATTTCAACCACTGTGACACAGTAACTGTTGATACCCAAGTGAATCATCTATCCATTCATTCATCCATGTATCCATTGAACATCAAATTATATGAATGAAGCTAAACATCGTTGAAAAGTGAACCCCACAATCTGACAATGGGTGATACATATTTCAGTCACATGTATAATAACTGTATCGGTGTGTGTTTTTTTTTACATGATGTGTGTATATTCCCATTTCAGGATTACAGCATGTATACAGATAGATGTACTATCTGTTGGATCTCAAACTGTCTGTGATTTTGTGACTGTAATTGTGTATATATTGACCAAAATCAGAAGATATTTTAATGTCCAATTGCATATATATTTTCAAGCCTGTATTCCAATTGATATTCATGCAACTCACAATGCTTGAACTGATTTATCACAAAATCTGTTCCAAATTTTGAAATAGTTTGTAGTTTCCAATTATGGGGAATGTTTGTGGGATTTTTAGGAGAGATTTTTTTTCTTGTGTGTTTAAGTTGAATTATATGGATCATCCCGATGTGATCTAAAGGTCAATTAAAACTACACATCTTTTATTACATGATGAATTATCATTCACCACATGCAAGAGATTAAACAGTTTCATCAATACAGGTAGTTGAAGTCTTTTGGTTATATAATTCGTTTTATACTGGTCGAAAGGAATGTATGCAATCATCTCGTTTCCCTCCATTGAAAGTTAATTGTGCATTCCCCTCTTGCATGAATTGCCTCAGATTATAAACTTACCCTAACTCCTCCCTCAGTATTGTTCCTATAAACCCGAAGATCAAGCAGTATAATTTCTCTCTTGTGATTCATCAAACCTTGCATTAATTGCCACTAATCCCTGACATTTCATTGGTTGAAACAGAATTATAACCAATTTGGCCTTTGACTGATTACAGATGATATTATAAATGAGTACCAGGTAACCTAAGGCAGTTATAAAACTAGGCCTACTGTTACCAGTAGGCCAAACTAGGCCTACTGTTACGGGCCTACTTGTATATGATAGATGTATACCATTCCTTTTTGAGGCTGTTAATTGAGACATTGACAACTTTTATGATTACATTGTAAACCTTCACTACAACTGTCTTGTTTCAACTTTAAATTTCATAATAATCTCTGGGTATTGTAAGAATTGTATAAAGAATAGAGAAAACAAGAACATTGCTCACTTCTTCTCACCATTACACAAGCATATTGCCTCTGGAGGAATCATTAAAGATTGTGTGTAGTAAGATCTGCCATTTTCATGATAGTTGTTGAAAGAAGAATGTATACAATTCAAGAATGATATTCATGTACCCTAGTGTATTGTATGCAGTGAAACAATTGCTGACAATTAACATGCTCTTATTTCTCCATAGTCTCCAGTCAGAATTATTTGCTATTCTAGTGTACAAACAAAGCATCTCTGTAATATATATGGTAGTATTGTTGATGGACATACTGTCTTTCTACAGAGAAAATATGGTAACATAGCAGAGATCATGTTCCTTCCGCTCATGTGAAACTCTATACACATGCATCTGCAAATGAGGGAACTTTGGGCAAGGCTTTGGTGTAAGACCTCCTATTGAAAAGGTAATATCCTGGACAAAAGACTGACAATACAACTTGCAGCAGATCCTTTGTCAATTATATTTCGTGAGTTTTACACCAAATCGTTGCCGAACTTTGTCATGCAGTGAAACCTGAGTATATAAACTATGCTTGGGACTAGATCACGGTGTCTGTTTTGACAGGCTTCTGCTTTATCGAGGGTCAAAATACTTTGAGTATTGGGAGAATGGATAATGCGTTATTTAGAGGTTGATCAGTTTACTCAGGTGTCGGTATTCACAGGTTTCACTGTATATGAAGTATGAACACGATGATGAAGCCATGAAGGTTGGTCTTTGGAATGAGCAAAAAACCTTTATTAGATGGTGCAAAAGAATAGAAATAATCATTTCATAGGTGTGCTCAATGGTTATTTTATGCACGGTTAGTATGGGAAAGTTTATATTTTAGGAAGCCCGCTCTCTAAAATTGATAAACTTCCCACACACTAACCATGCATAAATTAACCATTGAGCACACCTATGAAATCATTATTTCTATTCTTTTGCACTACCCAAATTGATTATCAGCAGAGATTATAATGAAAGCTTGGAAACATATTTTAAACTTTGACAACCTTTCTCCCCTTTCTTGAAAAAAACTCCTCCACTGATGCTCCCATCTCGGTTGGCATCGTGCCATTGTCAGTGGACGAGTTTATTTGGTCTCTCAATGGGGAGTGATACTGTCAGCTGCGTCAGCGCTGTGGAAATTATGTGGATATATGTCTATTTGTGTCGCTTGGTTAATCAATTTTACGATGGAAACAACACAATTTTACGATGGAAGCAACAGTAAAAACTTGAGAAAGAAATTTCATCTTGTAATTTATTTTGTTTGTTTTATTCGATTGTTACTTGTATGAAAGCAGATGTCCCTATCCTCATCCGACTTGTGAAATGGAATCTCCCAATGAACACCTGCACTTGACATGTGTTGATTTCACATAACTGTGCTAAAATGTGTAATAAATGCATGGTTAGCATGATGTTATTGACACAAGTGTTATAGAATTAACCATGAAGTTGACATAACATATTGTGTTATAGGCTTTATCAAATTCCTGTGTTTCATCCATTATGGATTTAAATAAATTCACCGGATTATAAACTAAATGATATGACTGATATGTGATATAATTGTAATGAGCTTTGTTTAAGAAATCCATTCAAATATCCAATATATTGTACATACACTACTTTGTTGGCAGATCTGACTTTCATGCACTGCATGGTTTTGATTAACTAGAGAAATATGAAGTGAACTGGATTTTTTACTTGATAGAAATTGAAATTGATAAATTATCATAAAAGTGAAATACGAAGATTTGCTGTTTATGTTAAGTCATTGATGCACATCCTCACCTGATTGCGATAAAGTTTACAAAGGTAATATGTAGAAATTCTTTTTAATTCAGAGCTGTCTACTATGAATCCAGGTGGTCAACTGAGACAATGTAATATGTTTGTATGATGATTATATTGTGGTCTCATTTGATTCATCATATCCCATTGATGCAAAGAAAATATGCTTTGGAGAGAAAATGAATGAACCATGAATGGACCAGTATAACATCACAACAGTCTGTGAACAAAGCTGCTAACAATACTGATTTTCTAGGCATTTCACTCCTGTTTTGAGGATCATGGTTTATAGCTGGTCATACTCTTCAGTTTAGAAGAATTTCTACAAAATATCCTATAACTTCTATAACATCATCTAATAGGTCAGGATGGGCATTGACAATTTTTGGCACAGGCATTAAACATTTCACCTTTAAATTCAGAAAATTTGTCTCTGGTCGAGACAAAAAGAGAAACAATTTTGCGATTCATTCTTTGCATGAAATGTCAAATCTAGTCTTAATTCAAGAAAATGGCAAACTTTACTGATTGTTATCCTTGATGCAAGAAAAGACTTGATTTAGTGTAAGATTCACCAACACCAGAGGAAGAAAGTTTAATAGAAGAGGTCGGAATAGTCAGATGGTTAGAATGGCTTGGGTGTAAATCTTCTCCAAATGCCTGGCTGTTTTAATTAGTTTTAGTGGTAAATTAATACACTACCTATTTGCTACATGCATCTAAATTAACTAAGGGAAGTCAATTTGCTTTTTGTACACCACTTTGTAATAGTAAATTAAGCATCTGAATCGAACTTTGATTACTGCTGTTGACCAGCAATATGATCACTGAATATATTCTATGTGGATTGAGACACGAGGTTAATTATGTGAGGCACTACTCAAAAACAGCCTCAACATTATGGGAATATTTGAAGTTACCCTATTTGCAAAGAGCAGCTATTGGGAGGGGAGGGGGGCTGGGGTCTCCAAAATTATGTTGTGTTGTATTATATAGATAGCATCTAAGCTGTGACTGAATTGAATTTGTCATTTGTAATTATCAGCATAAATTTCTCAACTTTGACCGACAATAAAATCACAAATCATTTATTCAGTTTTGTTTCTATTGTTAGTTTATGTTTTGAAGAAATTGGTGAGACCTTTCCTCTCATCCTTCATCTGAACCCTCGTTGTTAGGTTCATGTTGCCAAAGAGACTGCAAACAATGAAATGTATGGCCCAGTTTCCAAATTTTCTGGGCTGCTTAGAGAAAGAAAACTCCAATACTGGTTTTCTGGTGGACTCAAGAACCACTACGTAGATACTGATTTTGTCACTGGGGGATATTCCCTCTGTAAGACCTAACATTAGATACCCTTATAAGGCAGCATCAGATCAAAACTCTAGATAAATTTGTTCCCAAAATATTGTGTTCACAGGCAAATATGACTACTGTTCAAATTCTGATATCTGAGGTTTTTACTTTGTATTTGCCTATATAGCATATTGTTCCAAACCAATTTGGTCCTTTTTTGTTCACAAGCAGTATTACTGCTGTTCAAAATGTAAATTTAAAAATGTATATTGTAAAATGCCAGCAAAATCGTTGCTCCTGGCATTATTGTTTCTTGTATCACGACTGCTATTTTTCCGTAAATCAAATTATTTCCGATCAACTAGGTTATTCTATATGTATATATACGTAATTATCTTCGCTTGATTGTATATCTGCTCGATAACGGGCGCTGTGATCAGTAAATAAAGAACCTTGAACCTTGAACCTTGTTCACATATTGACCTCTGTGACATTTTATAACAGGTCAAGTTCAGTACAGATCGAGTACTATTAACTTGACCTAGAGGCCCAAGGGAGTTGCTAGGGGGGTCATTAGGTGTGAACGACCCCCTCTTGGTGCCCAACCCTATGCTATTTTTCTATGTTGAACAGCATAGTGGGTTAATTGATTGTATATCTGCTCGATAACGGGCGCTGTGATCAGTAAATAAAGAACCTTGAACCTTGAACCTTGTTCACATATTGACCTCTGTGACATTTTATAACAGGTCAAGTTCAGTACAGATCGAGTACTATTAACTTGACCTAGAGGCCCAAGGGAGTTGCTAGGGGGGTCATTAGGTGTGAACGACCCCCTCTTGGTGCCCAACCCTATGCTATTTTTCTATGTTGAACAGCATAGTGGGTTAATTCAATTCAATTCAATTCGTTATTGCATACACCCATACAAGGCAGTGCAAAGATATAACATATATATATAACATATAAATAATAGACAGATTCAGTTGGATATGTACAATGTTTTAAGTTCGTAACTGCATGCAATGATAAACATAACCACAGACAGTTCCGCATAAAGACGGAAAATTATTTGTCATTATTGTATGGTATTTTTCATCAGATAACATAGTTTCAAAATGTGGAAAATTTCTTTTGATATCGGTAAAAAGCTTTTGACGCAATTCGGCATAGTGTGGGCAATGCAAGAGGAAATGGATTTCATTTTCAACAGCTCCTGTAGAACAATGAGTACAAATTCTTTGTTCATGGGGTATTTTTGGCTTGCAATGTCTACCGGTCTCGACACGCAGCTTATGGTTACTTAGTCTTAAGCGACAGAAGCTTTCCCTATATTTCTTGTTAGTAGTATGAATTAAATAAGGTTCTATGGCATATTTGGTTTTTACTTGGAGATAGCTTTTTAACTTACTGGAGGATTTATTTTCTTCGCTGGTGACAAACAAACTAATCAAATGGGCTGTTACTTTGGCTTTGACGTTTTCAATAACAATACTTCTACTCTGATTGACTTCAATGAGATGCCAGACATTGATTTCTGATGTTAAGGATTGAACTTTCATGAACCAGTTTGGCTTGTTTTTCAAGATAAGTGCCTTACTGGATTCAAAAGCATGAAACAATAAACGAGTTTTTGGTATATTTTTCAACCGATATGTAAAATTAATAAGATTATGATACTATATGGTTATGACTAAAATTTGACACCTATCCATGACTTTAATATAGTTAAGAATTATAAGGAAATATTTCTTGAAATTTTGTCAGTTTTTAATTGTCAATACATCTCAAATTTGCCTGTGAACGTCAATGTATCTCCAAAAATCTGGATTTTGAGTCTAGTTCCCATGATCTCTCTATGGTTTGTTGACAACAAGGTGAGTTGTGAAAAGAACAAAAAGAACCATTACTGTTTGATTTAATGCTGTATGGGTCCATGAATTAAAATTGCATCTTGAATAAATTGTTTGGGTCTTTGTCAGCGAGTCTTTTGTCCCCTGTTACTTTTGTCCTGGATTTCATAAGAGCGAACAGCATTTTCACTTAATACGGGACAGATATCCAGAGCGAAACTTGTCTGGTGGCTCGAGTCGAATGCTGGTGGTCTTCAGTTTGGAGCGCCGTTCAATGGCTCGGGAAAAGCCCTATTCTTTATTGGACAAAATGGCAGCCTCCATGCGCTCCATGCCCGGCGTCTCACTCCTCTCTCGATTTCGGGGATCTTTGGTTGGGGCAGTTGTCGGAGACTGTATTGGGGCTAAGTTCGAGGATAAGTTATTGCCTTGCGTACCTTGGGACGATATTGCAAAACACCTGCAGTATTTAGAGACTATTTCAGACGATGCAGAACCATTTACAGACGACACGGCCATGGCACGAAGTGTGGCACAGTCGTTGATAGAGCAAGAGGCATTTCATGCTCGTGACATGGCTGAGAAATTTGTCAGGGAGTTCTATAAAGAACCCGACAGGGGCTACGGGGGTAATGTTGTTAAAGTATTTGAAAAACTAAAGAAATCCGTTGACCGTGACATTTTCAAACCGGCTCGTGAACAGTTTGATGGTATGGGATCATATGGAAATGGTGGAGCGATGAGGATTGCACCAGCAGCATTGTTTGCTCTAAAGTTTAAGGATTTCACAGTGCTGAAAGATTTGTCAGAGAACATCACTCGGATAACCCACTCAAACAGTGCCGGTATCGTGGGTGCTGTCCTTCAGGTCTCCGCTGTTGACCTCGCTCTGCGTCATCCAGTTGATACAGATCTCGACCAGACCACTTACATTGATTCTCTTATAGAACGGATCCGTCCTCTTGAAGTATTTGATACTGATGATGACGATGGTCCATCCAAACCTAAACGACCAGCTAAGCGACAATCTGAAGATGTATCTCAGCCCTACACACACAAACTGACCTTGATGAAAGACTACTTCAAAGATGATCAAATAGTATCACCATCGATTGAGGATATTGTCAAAATTTTAGGAAATGACATTTCTGCTCTTGGCTCTGTCCCTACAGCCATATACAGCTTTCTCAGGGCAGCAGAGAGTATTGAGTCTGTTCCAGTTGATAACCCGTTTGAGAGAGCTGTACTGTATGCTATCTGTATGGGCGGAGATACAGATACAATAGCAAGTATGACTGGCGCAATAGCAGGGGCTTACTATGGGTTAGAGTCTATCCCTGACTTGTGGCAGCGATCTTGTGAAGGAGTGATAGATGCCAAACAACAAGCCGATGACCTGTACAAGATTTATGAAAAGGGCACACACTCCGAATCAGGGTCAAAGACATCTGACAGTTCAAAGCAAGAAGATGATACAAAGTCTTAAATATTGAGATCTGTGTGGTCAATTCTGATGGATGACCCCAGTGCAGTCAATTGTAGGCCTAATATTTAAGTTTTGACATTCAGAACTCAACAAGTGTACTTTATTAACACAAGGTCTAAGATTTGTCCTGAAAAGTTGGCAGATAATCACTGCTATGATTCACTGATTATTACAGAAGCATTTTGAATGGATGTTCTCCAGCAGCTAAATGTTCTTGTTGGGGAGGTGTCAATCATGTTATGGGTCAGTTTGTGACAGTTCAACATTATATAATGCAATGCTTCGCGGGTATCTGTACATAGCTTTTAACCTAATGACGTAGGACTGGTTATCTTATAAAACGCCATTTTTGGGTACTATACAAAACATAAACTGGCATTTTATGGGGCTGATTTACGGTGCAATGATACAGCCTCTCCAGAATATAAGGCGTGTTTATCATCCATTTAGACAATTTTCACTTGATTGGTTTAGCATGACCTTGATTTTTGAAATACTTATGCCAGATGCTATAATTATTTATTATTAAATTGCAAACCAGTTGTAGATGAATGTGAAGAAAATGAGTAAGTTTTTCTCATGAAAATGTAAATCCTTCGTCTATTTTAATTATTTGCCCTCAAAATAATTGAGGGCTGGGCAACCAATCAAGTGACAATGGCCTTAAGTATACATACGTGTGTATGCCTGATACAGCTTTGGAAATAAATGTAGTTTTAAAAAATATCTACAAGTGAAGTAGACAGACCCATATTTTTATCATTATTCAACCTACATGTATATAAAAAGAAGAATCTGAAAACCTTTCCATTCCACCTTTAATTCTGACCAATGCATGCCCTATATTTTTTTTATAACTTTACCATTTAGAAATTATTTTCAATTCATAGATTCTATATTTTCATGTGTGATCATCTTTAGAAACAATTCTCCATGGACATTTTTGTACTCAAAATAAATGCTGTGTATTACATTTCATTCTATGTCCAAGTGGTCTTGTTTTTAAGGGGGAAGGGAAGCGAATATTTTGTGTTACAATAAACTGCATGATTCTCTCTATAGGATATTACTGTAATACTTCATTCAATTTTCACTTTGACTAAAAAAAAAGAAGAATAATTTCAACTGAGAATCATCAAGTTCTTTTTGAGCATATATTCTCAACATTCAGAGAAATCACCATTCTGTTAACAAGTACAGTGACGTCGCCAGTTCCAACCCAGTGTCAGTTCCAACCCACTTCCCAAAATATTGCTTCTTGTCATAACCATGATCACGCGAAATCATAAAACATTTGGTGCATTCAAGCAAGTTGATCAACCTCTCAATCATGGTTAAATTATATTATGCATTCACTGGTTTTGTTAGGAGATAGCTTTGCAGACCCACTCCATACACACAACTACATCAGTCTAAGTACAAACACCATGACCCGCTGTCACTAAAAAACAGTGTCTGCCAGCCCTTTCAATCAAAGTTTTGATGTTTTGTTTCTCACAGATAATTATACGCCTGCCAAAAAGGCGGACGTATTATGTGATGGTGGTTTCCGTCCGTCTGTCCATCCGTCCATCCCCCGTGTCCGGTCTATATCTGGAACAGTTTTCCATTTACAGTTCCAATTTTTAGTGAGTGGATACCCTACGGGGAGACGATGTGTCGCGTACAAAAATGAAGGTCGCGGTCAGAGGTCAAAGGTCACTGGCCTGAAAAACAGGAAGTCAGTGAAGTGTTAGTGTCCGGTCTATATCTCTGGATGTTTTCTATCCACAGTTGCAATTTTTTGTGAATGGATACATCAGGTGTAGACGATGTGTCGCGTACCGAAATTTAGGTCGAGGTCAGAGGTCAAAGGTCACTGTTGCCTAAAAATCAGGAAATCATTGATCATTGATAGTTTTCTATCTACAGTTCTAATTTTTGGCGAGTGGATGCCCTAGGGGGAAACGAAGTGTTGCATGCCAAATGTAGGTCGAGGTCAGAGGTCAAAGGTCAGTGTGAATGAAAAATCAAGAAATTATTATAAATTTCTAAATTTTTGTGAGTGAATTCAATAGGAGGAAATGAAGTGTTGCATATCAAAATATAGGTCAAGGTCGAAGGTTAAAGGTCATTGTGACCCAAAAATCAGGAAATTATTAAAAATAACATTTTTTTGTGTCAGTAGATACATTAGGGGGACTCAATGTGTCACATATTAAAATGTAGGTCAGGGTCAAATGTCAAGGTCACTGTGACCCCAAAATTATGAAATTGTTAAAAATCATGATTTTTTTAGTCCATTGAGAAATTACGGGTAGCTGTTTTGTCATGTACCAAAATTAAGATCCAGGTCAATAGTCAAGATCACTGCGACACCAGAATCAAGGTCAAAGGTTATTGTGGCCTAAAAATCAGGAATTCATACATAATTATTAATTTTTGGTGAGTGGATTCAATAAGGGCAAATGAAGTGTCGCATACCAAAAATTAGGTCAAGATCAAAGGTTACAGTGATCCCAAAATTATTAAAAAAAATATCTTTTTTTGTATCAGTAGATACATTATAACATCTTTTTTTGTATCAGTAGATACATTAGGGGGACACGATGTGTCACATACCAAAATGTAGGTCAAGGTCACTGTGACCCCAAAATTGTGAAATTGTTAAAAATCTTGATTTTTTGTGTCCATTGAGAAATTACGGGGGAGATGGTTTGTCATGTACCAAAATTTAGGTCAAGGTCACTGTGATTCCAGAATCAAGAAATCTTTGAAAATTACTTTTTTTTGTGCCAGTAGATACATTACGGGGACATGATGTGTCACGTACCAAAATGTAGGTCAAGGCCGAAAATCAAGGTCACGGTGACCCCCAAAATCATGAAATTCATAAAAATCATGATTTTTTGTGTCCATTGATACATTGACGGAAGACGATGTGTCGTGCACCAAAGTTTAGGTCAAGGGCAAAGGTGAAGGTCACTGTGACCCCAAAATCAGGAAATCATTAAGTCACATTTTCATATGCCTGTCGAAGACGAGGTCATGTAATGCGATGTTGCGTTCTGTCCATTCATCCATTAACATTTGTTGTCTATGCGATATCTCTAGTTTCGGGTATGGAATGGTATCAAATACCTTACTCGCATGGCGAAGAGGAGCCATACATCAATTTGTCAAATGTCAAGGTCACAGTCCCCCAGAACTGAATCAAGTTTAGCTGACTATATGTGTCGGGTTGGAATACTCAGTTCTCTCCCCTACATGTATATGGCATTTGTCCTGTGGAGTTGTCTCCACTGTTTGAAACAGCTACATTTAGTTAAACTGTTGTGAAATAAAAACCATACATTTACTAATTTAATGTGGAGAGGGGTCCTTTATGAACTTCATACCTGTTTATCAACTCAAGAACAAAGGTTTACTTCATCACTTTCTTCTTCCTTCATGAAAAATTCTCTCGTATGAAAGAAATCCATTTGCAGGAAAAGTACTATTTTCTTGTGTTTGACTATTGTCGATTTCATTGTGGGATATGTGAGCTCTCGGTTCTTGCTCCAAGGTCACCTAGTTTCCAAGAGTTAAGCTCATTTTAGTTTATCATTCAATTTTAGATGTGATATGTTACATTCTCAGAAGCACAAAATTGTAGACCTTTTTCTGGATTGCTAGCTACGAATTGGAATCAAGGTGATTAAAGAACCTTGAAATTTGGACCAATGTAATTCCAGATATACGGGCGTATATTGAAGCCCTTTGGGCTCTTGTTATCATATGGGACTATGTATCTGTCATAAAGGACCTGGCGCGGTTTGATGAGGATTTGGCCCCCAGGAGGTGCGGTTTGGAGTGCCAAAATGAAATATCGCATACGAAAGAAATTTTTCCGTTGGCTTAACGAATATTATCTTGTCGTATGTTCAGAGTAATTGTCAGGCACCAGGTCTTGGCTTTGTTGAATAACAGCCCATTGAAGAAGTGTATTCGTGCAAAATAGTCTGTTTTGGGGTAAAATAACTACCTTATTTTCTCTATAAACATATGAAGCCAGTCGAGAACCAAAACAAACTTTACAAAAAAATATTTGTTGAATCAATACCTAGTAGTTGTCCAAAGATGATTTTGGTTCTCGACTGGCTTCATATGTTTATAGAGAAAATAAGGTAGTTATTTTACCCCAAAACAGACTATTTTGCACGAATACACTTCTTCAATGGGCTGTTATTCAAGAAAGCCAAGACCTGGTGCCTGACAATTACTCTGAACATACGACAAGATAATATTCGTTAAGCCAACGGAAAAATTTCTTTCGTATGCGATATTTCATTTTGGCACTCCAAACCGCACCTCCTGGGGGCCAAATCCTCATCAAACCGCGCCAGGTCCTTTATGACAGATACATAGTCCGATATGAAAACTTTATTAGATGTATTCTTTCACGTGGAGTGCTGAACATTAAATGAGATAATTCAAGATAGCTCGCCTGTCTTATTGCGCGGTAGTGTAATGGATAAGAGCGCGCTATTTTTGAACTTCTTGCTTGTCTCGATCGGGTTCGAATCCCATAAAGGGTTAACCATATTTTTTCTTGTCATAATTTATTGTCACTCCCGTCCCCCACTTCGATGCAGATTCAGAACACGAGAAAGAACACCGTTATTATTTACGTAAATATAGTAGCCACTACTAGAAAAATAATATTTTTCTGTGCATTTACGAATATGTGTACCGTTATAAATGTAGCTCAGCATGAAAAGAACCAATTTACCTGCAAATAGAGCAAGGAATATTGTACTTAAGTTGGAGTTTATCAATGTAACTTCTATCTGAATTGTTCACAGTAAGCTCTGTTTGACGCTTGAAACATATATGATTCTGTATCAGGCTAAATAAAGGTGAAATCGACAATGGTATGGTCGGTATGTGCATGCTGTGACAAGCGAAGAAAAAAAAGGCCAAATGCGCAAAATATCTGTTGAGCACTCAGACTGGGTTAATATACCGCATTCGCATGATGGTTTGATTTGCAACTCGTGCCAACAGAGGTTTTGCAAATCAAGTGAACTGGATGTCCGATTGATACTACGACAGACCAAGCTCTATTAGCTGAAGGTACGTCAGGCGGTGCCAAGCAAGAAGTCTCCAAAGTAATAACATTGCCAATAGTATCGGCGCCAAAAGTCACCGACGGTGTACTCTTTGCAAGTGCAGTAGGGGTAGATTTGTGGTAATACCAGGCTCGGTGTGATTATACCCCCGGACACGTAGTGTAGGGGGCGTATACTGGTTTCAGCTTGTCCGTCCGTCCGTCCGTCCGTCGTGCCGTCCGTACGGATGTCCGTACGTCCGTCCGTAACATTTCGTTTCCGGAGCATAACTTGACAACCGCCAGTTGGATTCCTCTCAAATTTGGTATGCAGCTACCATACCATGAGACCTTGCTTGGGATTGCGTTTGGCGCATGTGCGTCTACAGGTGGCGCCACCTATGGTCAAAAGTTTCTCATGTCAGTCCGTAACATTTCGTTTCCGGAGCATAACTTGACAACCGCTACTTGGATTCCTTTCAAATTTGGTATGCAGCTGCCATACCATGAGACCTCGCTTGGGATTGCGTTTGGCGCATGTGCGTCTACAGGTGGCGCCACCTAGGGTCAAAAGTTTCTCAAGTCAGTTCGTAACATTTCGTTTCCGGAGCATAACTTGACAACCGCTACTTGGATTCCTCTCAAATTTGGTATGTAGCTACCTTACCATGAGACCTCGCTTGGGATTGCGTTTGGCGCATGTGCATCTACAGGTGGCGCCACCTAGGGTCAAAACTTTTTCTTGTCGGTCCGTAACATTTCGTTTCCGGAGCATAACTTGACAACAGCTAATTGGATTCCTCTCAGATTTGGTATGTAGCTACCTTACCATGAGACCTTGCTTGGGATTGCGGTTGGCGCATGTGCGTCTACAGGTGGCGCCACCTATGGGCAGAATTTTCTCAGTTGGTCCGTAACATTCCATTTCTGGAGCATAACTTGACAACGGCTGATTAGATTCTTCTCAAATTTTGTATGTAGCTGCCATACCATGAGACCTAGCTCAGGATGTTGCATATGCGTCTACAGGTAGTAAGTTTAATATTTCACTTCCCATTTACTTCCTTTTCCTCTTCAATATGGTTATCCAGATGACAGTAATTCGCCTATCTGTTGCAACAGCCCATTTCAAGTCTACACGGTTCTAGTGGTAACAACAGTTAGGTAAAACACAATATGCCTGCATAACCCCATTCTCAACAATCATTATTAACATCAATTTTCTGAACAATCCATTAAACTCATCTGAGTATCGTCACGACACATGCATAGACAATCCGTTAACCGCACTCCAACCGAGCGAGGTCTCATTGTCAACTAGTTACATACTGTGCCGCCACTCATAACATGTATACTTATATTCCTCTACAAATACTCGTCAATTCCTATCAAATGTGCATCCGGGGGGTATCTTGTAAGCATGCTTACTGATGATTTCCACTGCCACAATCCCATTCAGCTTACTCGTGAAACGTTAACCACCCCCATGTATCTATGCCCTTACGGGGGGTATCTTGTAAGCAGCCTTACTGATCATTTTGATCAAATGTGTGCATCCCTCAGACTATGCTCTAGTTGGATTTGTTTTGGGGCAAGGTGTGTTGGTTCCCCGACGGTTGTAGATGTGGCTCCAAACATCTCGAAAGCAAACAAGATGGGCGAATCGGTGGATGTAATGACACTGCGTCGACATTTCACAGACATGGATGCTGATGAAATCTCGACATTACTGGATAGGATGAGGAATCAAGTGATATAATATATAGATAGCTGGTGCAAATATTAACACTATCAACATGTAACTTTTTTTAGATTAATGAAGTTTCAATTTTTCTCGCCAGATTAATGCGAAACGCTGACTGAGAACAGTGTGGCCTTACTCGTGCGGCAGCGCTAGTAAGATATTTGGCAGTCCACCCAATCTCACTGAAGTCACGTGATTTGTAATGGTCGGACTGGTAAAAGTTGAAAAGGGGGCCAAAAGGCCGCAATAGCATGTGAAGTCCTTTATTCACTAGAGTGTCGCTATAAAGGCTACCTGCCCCATTGTTGGTATCAACTGACGGAGCCAGTTCCGAACCACCATCATCCATGGATGGCCAAGCTGCATACCATGGCCTGAAAATGTCTTGCGAATGCAGCGCTCACTACTTAAAATCATAACTCGAGTGCTGATTAGCATTTCTTCTCTTGAATCTGCTATTTCAGAGATAAAATAAGTAAAAGTACCATTGATTTAACATCAATTTTAAGTGAGTATACGCTTATTAGCCATCCGAGTTATTTCAGTGTCCAATATATCTTGCCAATATGATCAGCTCGACCACATCACTATCACCCTCAACCCGCATTCTTTAACGCCAAATGTTCACAAATGACACCAAGACATGTAAAACGAACTATCCAGCTAGGATCCTATTTTGAGGAAAAGTTATGTTGACGATTAAATTTGTTTATATCTGGGTCAAAGGTCAATGCCAAAACGAGGCTGGATCGGAATTGGCGACAGTGGGTTGGAACAAACACCTCTCATTAAGAAATGTAATCTTATATTCCCTATAGTTGAGCTCATCCCCAGCTAAGTTAGTTTGTTAATAAATTCTATAGACAATTGTACTGCGATCGAGATAATGGTTTTGCCACTCAAACCATTTCCTTCAGAAACAGATGCAAATTTCACTTTGGTGGGTCTGAACTGGCGCCTCATCTGTACCAAGGTAATACAGGCAAACCGCACAAACTGCTGTGTCAATTACAGCCTTTGTTAGACAAATCCTGAAGATTGAATGACTATCATGCCACCAGTTAGAAGAAAAAGATATGCTGGTTCGAGACAATGCAATTTTTTCAGTACACTTTCAGTGGTATGCCTCCGTGAGAAACTTCATTCTAATCACTGTATTTGCACACTGGTAACATTCGTGTATGGTACCTTGTCTCTTAAACAGACCTGTATATTGAACTGCACAAGATCTGCATACAATTCAAAGTCAAGACTGATGTGACCTGTTCATGCTAATGGATGTTGGTCTTCTAGCATTGATGACTTGGCAAGACTCGCAGCTATTCAATTTATTGTATCATAAAAACAATTTACATGTCCATTGGACTGGACATAATAACACACAAACAACTTCCAAGATTTAAACACGACCAGGCAGGTAAAATCGAGAGACTGAATATCGACAAAAAATAGCTTTTGACTGTGAATGGGTGGAATGATCATTTGGTCCACCAGTTAGGGGACTTAAAAGTGATCAAAAAATCAGTTAGTCACATGTAGTTGTATTTTTGAGTATCAAATTCTGGGACAAAATATCTGGAAGACACCGTCTTCAGGATTTTGCACCTCGACCTATATCAATCCAGAACCCCAAAGCAAACTGAAAATGATGGGGAGTGACCTCCGCCGTGAGCAGGTCACTATAAAAACAATGCAGTTAATTTGAAATAAATAAGAGTTTGACCACCCAATAAAAATACTTTCAAGTTTGAATTGTTTATATTTGATCAGATTTGGAGTGAGCATAGGCCCCCAAGGATGTCTGGATTAAACAACATGGTTCAGTATCAGAGCCTGGATAGGACATCTTCCAGATATTCCTGAGCTTCTCAAATTATGTCTGTGTTAAACACCTGACACAGCCAATCAAATTGTGGTATTGATTAATTTACTGATGAAGGCCCGCCAATTCTGTAGGTTAGGTGATCTGGGCATCCATTCCATCACTATTCATTTCTTTTGAAAACTTGTGCATTGAACCTGACCAGAGTGCCATTGTATTCATATAAAAGATGAAACCATTTGGGATTTTTTCCATAATGAAGATTTTATTGCATTCGTGCAGGGCATACCAGCAATGAACTACACCAAAAATGTAGCCTTTTAAAACTACATATAAAGATCATAAAGCTTTAATATTAAAATAAACAGGAACACCCTTAAGTACATGAAAATGAAATGAAAACCATGATAAGAGCCCAAGGGGCTTCAATATACGCCCGTACATCTGGAATTACATTGGTCCAATTTTCAAGGTTGTTTAATAGCCTTGATTCCAATTGGTAGCTAACAATCCAGAGAAAGGTCTACAATTTTGTGCTTATGAGAATGTAACCTATATCACATCTTATATGGAATGATAAACTAAATTGAGCTTAACTCTTGGTAACTAGTTGACCTTGGAGCAAGAGCCGAGAGCTCACATATCCCACAATGCAATCGATAATAGTCAAACACAAGGAAATAGTAGTTTTTCTGCAAATGGATTTCTCTCAGACGAGAAAATTTTTGATGAAGGAAGAAGTGATCAAGTAAACCTTTGTTTTTGAGTTAATATTAAAACAGGTATGAAGGCCATAAAGGACCCCTCTCCCCGTTAAATTAGTAAATGTATGGTTTTTATTTCACAACAGTTTAACTAAATGTAGCTGTTTCAAACACGGCAGGCAACTCCACAGGACAAATGCCATATACATGTAGGGGAGAGAACTCTGAATATTCCAACCTAACACATACAGTCAGCTAAAGTTCAGTTTGGGGGACTTTGACCTTGACCTTTGACAAATTGATATATGGCTCCTCTTTGCCATGCGAGTAAGGTATACTCAAAGTTTGGTACCAATCCATACCTTGAAACGAGAGATATCGCATGGACAACAAATGTTAACGGATGAATGGACAGAATCCAACATCGCATTACATGACCTCGTCTTCGATAGGCATGAAAATGTGACTTACTGATTTTCTGACTTTGGGGTCACAGTGACTTTGACCGTGACCTAAATTTTGGTACACGACACATAGTCTTCCCTCAATGTATCAATGGACACAAAAAAAATAATGATTTTTATGAATTTCATGATTTTGGGGGTCACAGTGATCTTGACGTTCGACCTTGATCTACATTTTGGTACGTGACCTCATGTCCCCCTAATGTATCTACTGACACAAAAAAAAGTAATTTTCAAAGATTTCTTGATTATGGAGTCACAGTGACCTTGACCTAAATTTTGTTACACGACACATCGTCTTCCCTCAATGTATCAATGGACACAAAAAAATTATGATTTGTATGAATTTCATGATTTTGGGGGTCACAGTGACCTTGACGTTCGGCCTTGACCTACATTTTGGTATGTGACACATCTTACCCTAATGTATCTACGGACACACAAAAAAGTAATTTTCAAAGATTTCTTGATTCTGGAGTCAGTGACCTTGACCTAAATTTTGGTACATGACAAACCGTCTCCCCGTAATTTCTCAATGGACACAAAAAAATCATGATTTTTAACAATTTCACGATTTTGGGGTCACAGTGACCTTGACCTCCATTTTGGTATGTGACACATCGTGTCCCTTTTAATAATTTCCTGATTTTGGGGTCACAGTGACCTTTGGCCTTGACCTAATTTTTGGTATGCGACACTTCATTTCTCCCTATTAAATCCACTCACAAAAATGTTGTAATTTTCAATGATTTCCTATTAAATCCACTCACAAAAATGTTGTAATTTTCAATGATTTCCTGATTTTTAGGTCACACTGATCTTTGACCTTGATTCTGGGGTCACAGTGATCTTGACTATTGACCTAGATCTAAATTTTGGTACATGACAAATCGGCTACCCGTACTTTCTCAATGGACTAAAAAAATCATGATTTTTAACAATTTCACGATTTTGGGGTCAGTGACCTTGACCATTGACCTACATTTTGATATGTGACACATTGTGTCCCCCTAATATATCTACTGACAAAGAAATTTTCAATAATTTCCTGATTTTGAGGTCAGTGACCTTTGACTTTCGACCTTGACCTACATTTTGGTATGCGACACTTCATTTCCCTCTATTTGAATCCACTCACAAAAAATTTGAAATTTTTAATGATTTCCTGATTTTTTGGTCACACTGACCTTTGACCTACATTTAGTATGTAACACATCGTTCCCCCTAGGGCATGCACTCACCAAAAATTAGAACTGTAGATAGAAAACTGTCAACGATCAATGATTTCCTGATTTTAGGCAACAGTGACCTCTGGCTTCGACCTCAATTTTGGTACGCGACACATCCGTCTTCACCTAGCGTATCAACTCACAAAAAATTGCAAGTGTGGATAGAAAACATTCACAGATATAGACCGGACATGAACACTTCAGTGATTTCCTGTTTTTTAGGCCAGTGACCTTTAACCTCTGACCTCGACCTTCATTATGGTACGCGACACATCGTCTTCCCGTAGGGTATCCACTCACCAATAATTGGAACTGTAGATAGGAAATTGTCCCAGATATAGACCGGACACGAGAACCGGACAGACGGACGGAAACCGCCATCACATAATACATCCTCCTTTTGGCGGGCGTATAAAAACCTTATAAATTCAATAATAATAGCACAAAGCTGTACATATTGTCTTCACAGTGACATATTTTCAATGCCAAATCTTGCATCAAATAACTGCCAAATTTCCTACATGTACCTCAATTAAATCAAGGCGCAATGGCCCCAGGCCAGTGTCTAGCTTTAATAGTTACACTTTAACCCTATCTGACCTGGGCGATTTGGGGTGTACCGCAGAATGGGAAGGGGCGGAAAGTGCGCCCCCCCCCTATTTATTTTCGCTATCGCTAAGGCTAGAGGGCTGAAACTTACCATACTATATCAGTGGGTCAAGCTACAAGAAAATGCAAAAAAAAAATCCAAGTTGGCCGCCATAATGGCTGTCATTTTCAAAAAGAGCATTTTTGGACCATTTTTTGATCAGAATTTTCGATTTTTGCTTTTTCTTCGCAAAAACTGCATGATAAATTAGTAAATAATAATCTGATATGAAATAAAATAGATTTTACCCACTTTTCCATACAGAAAAGCAAAATCTTTGAAGAAATATGACGAAAAAATAACTTTTCTGGTACCCCACCTGGCCGCCATTTTGAATTTACCCATGATCCTCTGCTCAGGAGGTCATGCAAATAGGCTCAAATTGACCCCAATATGATAATCGGAAAAGTCATGAAGTTTCAGCTCTCAATTTTTCGTCGTTCTGGAGATAGGGGAGCAAAATCCAACGAGGGCCCCCCCCGGCCAGGTCGGGTTAAGAACGTATCCTCCTGTCCCTGAGAAGTTTACCAAATGTTTTACACTCTGAGGAAATTACAATTACATCATAATATGTTGAGAGAAAATATACATTTTTCTTGAAAAAAGCTACAGTATGTTTAACAGTATCACAGATTAGAGATTGGATTAAATATCCAAAGAAAATATAGAGATTTATAAAATTCATTGCTTGTGTAAACCAGCAACCTACAATTGGTATCACATTATTTGGTGAAGTATATAATGTACACTGGGGATATATTATTTTTGGTAGTTGTATTGTAATATGAATACATAACATGGAGATATTTATGAAATGTAGTAAACTTTTTAAGCAAAGACTCTTAATTTACTGTACTTTCCATCAGTTCTGATCATTACTACTATATACAATCAAGCAATTGACAAAGATATGGTCGAGTGGTCTAGAGCGCTTGCATTTACTGCTGGCGATTTGGTGCCAAACTGTGCGGGTTCAAGTCTCGCACGGGCTTGACCCATTCACAACTAGTTTTGTGCTTTATCAAGAAAGTGTCATCCTAAAAATAATTTGATATAATTTTTACTTAGGCCTACTTTCTAAATGGCATTAGTATATTATGATTTCATACAAAATTTACAGTAAGAACATGTCTGAATTTACAAACCTACATGCAAGCACTTCTCATTGTTCAAGCAGACATAATAAGAGTTGTCTGGTCTTAAACAGAACATAGCAGGAGGTGGGATTCTATAATGAGCAAGAGTGAATGTTCATATTGTATGGCACTGCTGTCAAAGATTTGTTTCACCAGCCGCACCTAAAGACAAACTTCTTGTAGACCATATTAACGATGCAGATAGTTTGGAGACACAAAATGACTCCTGGCTATTGTAATGGTTTCGTGTGTTAAACACCACCAGTGTTTTCACATCCACCATTTTAGTGAAGAAAAGTCCCAATTTTAATTCAATCCGGAAATGACCCACAAGGTTATCAGCCATTACTCTCGGTTCGGGAAACTGCGGAATTCAGAAACGTTGTCAAATTCGGAAACAGTTGTTGAATTCGAAAATGGAAAGAATTCAGAAGCATGCCTATTCGATTTTCAAAGCATGGGTGACATAGGACAAAACACACATTTTATGGGAAATAAGGGTGGATTAGGGCTGCAAAGTTGTCGACTTCATAAGCATTTTTTTCAAATGTTCCTGGATTCAACGTTTCTGAAATTCCCCAATTTCCCGAAGTGCTCTCCAAGCTGCATGGAGTTACCTTCTCTGATGCAGTTGGCCTTAATTCTCAAACAAATGACTGATAATTTTGATATTAGCTAGACAATGGCAATTTACACCCAATTTTGTCATGAAAGCCATGTAGAATGTTTGACATTTCAGCTGCTCACTTAGATGAGGACCATTATTACCCGATGATACCTTATACTAGTATACCAATCTAGTAAACTCGTATGTTATACTGTGAATATAAATCTAACATTGGAGCTACAGGTAACTTGTGCATTCTAGCCAAATATGGAACTAATTTAATCTACCAATCGTGTGGCCAGTTACAGCGTACAAGATTCCATCTCTTCCGTCATCTACATCAAAGTGAAACAATCTGTGGTTGATGACATATCCAGCTGGAAGCCTGCGCCAAGTCCATCATCAAACAAACCGTGGTAAATGGCTGTTGGAACATTTGCTTGGGATGAGGCATGGTATGAAATGCATTGTGATTGATCATTTCATCTTGTGTAATCTGGCGAGAATGCACAAACTCTTCATAGCTCCAGTTAGGGCTGTTCCAGAAAAAGATACATGGGGCGGAGAGAAGACTTTTCTGACTCCAACCACCCAAAAACATGTACCAGTTATCCGATCTTCCGTCTTATCCACCACGCATATACCATAAAACAAAATAATCTTTCCCCCATCCCATGTACATTTTCTGGAACAGCTCTTAGCTATATGGCAATATAAGTTTACTCAGACTGCCGTAAACACATGTTTTAGGCTGCAAATAAACCAGAGTGCACCCAGTGTATTAAATCAGCTGTCTATAAATGAAAAATATCTTGACAGTTTGATTAATTCTATAGAATGTAGCTTATGTCATTTAGGTCTATGACAATAATAAATATGACCAGGGCTGATGAAATATTTGTATGTAACACTCTTGTTCCTCGGATTTGTCATGGTAATTTCGAGGTACCAGTACCCATAATGTAATGAATTCTAGAGGGGACTTTCAGTTTATTGAACCTGTTGTATATTCATGAAGATACAATATTACATTATCACTACAGGCCCGTAGGCTGGGGGGGTTCGGGGGGTGCGTACGCACCCCCCCGCAGAGCAGACCGAGTTCCGCTGCCGGGGGAAAAAAAAATTCAGAGTGCACGGAAGGACCTACATGCGGGCATCCATGGGCCAGGAGCGATTGACCTCCCTGGCATTGCTACACATTCAGTTGGAGAGGGTGGGGGCTCAGCCCCCCCAGTTTCAACAAAAGCTGGGTGACTTTTTCATGATTTTGGTCCTAATGTGACCAGATAAACAGGCCGGTTTTTTCCCCCCGCGGCGCTTCGCGCCGCTCTGTAGGCCAGGTTTTCACGGAGCGATGACTTTGCACTAGAGGGGCACGTTGCTGTTTGGGTTAAATGCTCTGATTTGCTCATTCTTCTGTTCCGTTCACAATGACCAATAACTGTTTTAGATGTTAATTTACATAAAAATTGCATTCGCTTTATTGGACGATTATCTGCTTATCAAATTTAGAAATCAAAATTGCTTTCATATTATTTCTTTTTTTGTGTTCACATATTTCTCTTCAAACACGTCAGCGCTCTCCAACCCTCTGCTGAAATGTTACTTTCTTCGAGATCACTGCGTATAGTTCGAATGTTGGAAAGGAAAAAATACTTCTTTTACATTCAAAAGTTATCAACTCAATTTTTCTTCTAAATGACGAGAGAAAATCACAAAAACAATTTCAAAGTGCAGTTGATTATATAGTGATGATACGTCGTTTTGTATGCCGGAAATCGGCCAGAATGCGTCGACAGCCATCTAGGAGCGCGGAGCTTCCGGGGCCTAGGCGGCCCCTGGACCCTCGCCTAAAGTGCTATGATAGTCGAGCCCCCCCACTTTTTGGGAGCTTCCGCCGGCGCTGTACATTGTTATTCTTAACGTGATCAAGTCTTTGCTGGTTGACATATTTTCTTTATGACAGATAGCACCGAAATATACAGTAATAAACATGGACCAGTTCCTTGATAATAGGATGGCTCAATCGGAGGAATTGTTGGCATGATTTATCCATCTCTTTAGCAGATCGTAACAAGTGTGAATTGAAATGGCACAAATATATCGGCAGGCCGGTGTGGAGGCTAACAATATCCCATATTAAGAGTGCAAGGACACTCTTCTCCAGATATCTCCAGAGGTAGGACACTCTTCACTCAATAAAAAGATAGGAAACGGGACACTTATCCCCACTCTTAGCCACCACACCGGAGTGAGGAGTTAATGATAATAATCTTGATCAAAGGGGGTTTCCCATGGTTGAATATTAACCATCTCCCAGTCAACAAGATTATCATTCACACAACGAGTCGATTATAGTCATATACTGAATTTATCAGTCGGAAAAAATGCAGTTGGCGGATGTCGAAAATATGCTGTCAAAATGCGCCAGAACGCGCCATATGGCATCTAAATTTTCAAAAAAAATCCCGGGGGGGCATGCCCCCGGACCCCCCTAGCCGGGCTTCGCGCCTGCGGCGCTCGCATTAAGAGTTCCGCAATATTCTCTACCGAACCCCCCCGTTGCCAAACCAGCCTACCGGCTTGCACTACAGTACAAGACATAATGCCCACTCAGCTCGTCCTCTCCAAACATTTAATATCATATATGAATATTAAAATCCTTTAATATGAGTAAGATAAAGAAATTGTCATTCCGTCAAAATATGTGCCAGTCTGTGGACATAGTTATCATTTACATAGGCTATGTATCACAGATAGATCATCAAAGGGGCAGAATTGGAATAAGTGAAATCTATAAAAACTAAAATCATACAATCTGTATATGACAACATATCAATAAATGCACATGTACCCTGATATCACTGTTATTTACACTCACAGAATGCTGTGTTGCCAGGACAGCTACATCTTCATTTTATCAAGCAAATTTCTACGTTCCCACTTGGAAATTCCCTTGATATATCTGGACTCCTTCAATGTTCAAAGAACTTATAAATAGACACGAGATGTCACTGACCTCGAAAACATTTAAATTTCGAAATGGGTCATAGAAGAGGGTTATTGATTGGCTGACCTATATAGTGGGCTAATACAAACACCATATTAGGAGGAATGACGCCGCTAATTGACGATGATGTCACTCCACTCACAATCGGCATGTACATTCTGATTGGTTCGTCTGTCGTTCGAAGGTGAAATTTACACCTCGGTATTTGAACACTGAAGGGAGTCAGATAAATCAAGGCAGGTTCGAAGTGGGAACGTAGAAATTGGCTGGATAAAATGAAGATGGGACAGCTAATCCTGTGATAAATTACTCTCTTCAAATACTGAGTGACTGTCACAAGTGTAACCATGGTAACAGTGATCCAATATAATATCAAATATGTTCAATGCAGAGGCATATAATACTAACCATGCTTTAATAGTTTTGCAGTAGAAAAACACAAGTATGATAATGAAAGAAGGTAGATTGAAAATGAAAATATATTAAATATTGATCAACAAAATTCATAATACCATGACAATGCAACATATATAGATATTCCATCTTTATAATGACCACAGACGAGTTGAATAATTCAACATACTAAAACTAAGTACAAAATAAAGCGGTTCCTAAAATAATCTCTGCTATAATTTTTTACCCCTTGGACAAAATTGGGCTAGGGGTATTGTCGGCATCATGTATATCTTTCCATACATCCATCTTCTCGAGTCCTAAGGCCTAGGCTCAGTGAACTTTAACCATCTGGTCATGTGCTGTTCAGTTGCGAGAATTGGCTGCATCATGTACATACATCAATCTCTGCTACCACCATATCTCAACATTGATGATGTCGAGGAAACCCAAACTTGGCTCACACATGCAAGTAGCCTCATAATTATCACAACGAAGATCTTTCAGACTGAGCCGATTTTTTGGGGTAACCAGATAAGTTGATCCATATCACAAGACTGATAAGGCCAAGGCTTACTGACACACATCTGGTCATGGGCTACTACTAAAATTGAGGTTAAGGTATTGTTATCAGGTACATCCATCTGTTCCCATAATATATCAAGAATGATATCTCAAGAAGTGATACAATAAACTAACCAGTGCAAAAGATATATTGGTGAGGTAGTTCTATGTCATGATCATCAGCAGTAAAACTATACGATAGGAATAGTACAGATTGGACGGATATTCAAACACCATTGTTCTTCCATTGAATAAAACTTTACACCACTTTAACCACATTATTCATTTTTCCCAACTGGGAGTTGCAACCAGGAATTACCATGTATCATAGCTCAATAAACATTAACATGATACATTATTCTGTGCCAGTACACTTAGTCCCAACAATGACAAGATAAAATATAAGTGATATTAATGGAGCTAATACAGCTTCAGTGTCCAGATATTTTCAAACACTGATGATGTCATTCAGTATCGAGTAGAAAATGCTTCATCAACGATTGGGATAGATTTTCTTGAAACTCAAACTGTGAAACTGAAATTACAAGTGAGGGTTGCCAGTCAATTCATGTGAAGATAGTACATGAACCTTTCAACATATTACATGGAGAGTCAAAAATAAATGACGATGGACAAATAAGTACATAGATATAAGGGCTGTTCCATTTAAAAAGGTATGGGAGGGGCGGAGGCAGCTTTGAATTATACCCCACCACCCATAGAAATTTTATTGGCCTTCCCAATGTTGTAACATAGATTAAAGGGAATTCCCCCCATGACCCATAGAATAATATATTGAGTGCCTTCCTCCCCTCCCATACTTTTTTAAATGGAACAGCCCTAAGTCAAATCTTGCTCGATGTAAATGAAAGACAGGTGTGTATAAAATGTAGTGTCATTAAATATAAATAAATCAGATCCTTATCATTAAAGCATTAATTTCGTTCAAGCCTCATTTGCGTCTGGGAGTACATCTCCTCTACTGTCTGAAATTCTCTTGTACATAGGCTCATACAGGATGGCTCTGGCACGGACAGCTTTTGGGTGACTCTCCCCAAATACCTGCCGATGGACACGGTAATTGTTTCGGAAATATTCATATGATTTGTTGTAATCTCCAATGTCTTCATAGTAGATGCCAGTATTGATGTAGAGTCTGCCAGCCAGCACAGAGTAATCCCCATATACCTGTTGACATACATCCATGGCCTCCTGGTATAGCTTGAAGGGCGAGAAAGAAAGAGAAAAACGATTATATCTAACATCTCGCACATATATGGATGAAACTGCAATAATAACATAACATAACAAATAAAACAACGGAAATTAAGGAGGGAAGTATGGGAGATGAGAGAATTCAGAGGGAAAGTATAATGAAAGCAATACATGTATAAGTAAATGAAGATTAGGAGGAATAGTTACAATAGATAGGAGGGGGAGGGGTATAATAAAAAAAAATAACATTCAGATGTTCAGAAAACAAAGTATTATAGGATATACGATAATGATAATAGTTCAATAAAAATTTAAGCAGGGGGAGGGATGGTGGAAGTTCCTAGAGACTAGGGGGGTCGGGTGGGGAGTGGGGTCTCAACTATCCCAGCAATTTAGGCGAGGGTCCAAGCCCTGGGGTTCTAGAAAGCCAGGGAGGCATTCTAGCTGATTCCCGGCAACTAAAACTACTTACAAATCATTGCTGAAGTTTTACTTCTATCTTTGGGATGATATATGGTATATCTTGTTGCCTCAGGATTTTAACAAAAATATGTGTGACAATATTAATGAAAACCCGAGTGGTTGAAGTCCCCCCGACGTTGAAACAATTGATTTGGCTTGGAACCATACCATTCAGTACCCGCCATGGAAAGCAATCCCAAGTGAGATTCAGTGGCAAGGTGCCCACAATTATCGAATTTGTTATAATCCGGTCATCTTTTCAGAAGTTATTGTCTGGAAATGAAATTTTAACTTGGCCCACAAGTGGCTATACGTATAGGCAGATTGGCGTGAAAAACAATCCAAAGCGAGATCTTGAGGCAAGGTACCCACATAATTTAGGAAGATTCTGTTCAGTTTTTCAAAATTTATTGTCCGGAAACGAAATTTTAACTTGGGCCCCCAGGTGGCGCCATCTATACGCGGATCCACGTGAAAAACAATCCCAAGCGAGATCTTAAGGCGATGTACCCACATACCAAATTTGAAAAGAATCGGTTCAGGTTTTCGAAGTTATTGTCCGGAAATGGAAGAGGCGGATTGGCGTGAAAAACATTCCCAAGCAAGATCTTGAAGCGAGGTACTCGCATACCAAATTTGATAAGAATCCGTTCAGTTTTTCTAAAGTTATTCTCCGGAAACGAAGTCGGACGAACGCACACGCACAGACGGACCCCAATAGTATAGTCCTCCTTTAGCCCTTCGGGCGTCGGGGGACAACAAGTCTTCAATTGAACTCCAGATACCAACTTAAAACATACACAGTAGACAACAACATGGCTAAACCCTCAAAATTTGGCTTAATGTCACACTCAAGTTTGTTTCACTCATGTGGTGACAGTCAGTTTGGTTGGTGGAGGAAGCCGGAGTACCTGGAGAGAACCACCGCCCTTCGTTCAATAAAGGGAAGCTATAGGAGATGATTAGCTGATCAATGATATAATAGTAACAGGATTGTTCTATTAAAAACAGATTTTTCAGGAAATCATACAACACATTATGATGATAAATTATGGTTTCAGGAAATCGGGCTCCATTCTTATGGTAAACAAATCATACACCAATTATGGTGTTTCAACAACCATACATGTCCTCTTGTTGCAGTGAGTGAGTGAGTGAATAGAATTTAACGTCGCTTTCAACAATATTTCAGACATATCACAACGAACCAACTAAGCATCACCCAGCCCAGTCGTGTTCCTGCTACTTCAAAGAAGAAATGTTTGAAGCAGCATGGAACCAGACACCCTCCATCCACCCTCTTGTTGCATTCATGACAAGGAATACCACATTAAAGTGTTTTTTTCCCCCCAACAATCAAGGGGCAAACACTCAGAAAAAAGAAAAAAACGTTGGATCAGGTCGAAAAGGTCACGAGCACATCTTCACATGGTGATGATAATGATAACTACAGCACTTAGATGATGATGATGCTAATATTGATAAAATAGCACATGTAAGAAATGGTACTCTGGCCAAATATCTGGGGCCATAATATAATTTTTGTTTTCTACAAGCAACATTTGTTCTTACTTTGAGTTGTTCTGAACTTCCAGATCTTGCCAGGATAGCCTTGGTCATTGTGGCTTCAGCAATGTTTCCACGGTCATTGAACTGAAAAATAAACAAAAGTTCACTGGAGCCCAAAAATCAAACATTTATAAACAATGTTTCTATTTGTTACCAAATCAAACCTGTTCAATTATGCCATTCAATCTCCGTCAGGAAGATGATACAACGTAGAAAACGGAAGTTAAAAACTAAAAGTTAGCTCCCCTAGCGGAGAGTTGTCCGCCCCTAGGAGAGCTCTCCCATCTAATTCCAGCAGGATTACTATATAGGCTCTGCTCAAGCCATACTCGCCCTCTATTCTCATTATAATTACCGAGACCTGTAGTGTTTAAGGCCGGCATGGGGACGGAGGGAGGGTCAATCAAATTGAAACAGGTTTGATTTGGTAACAAATAGAAACATTGTTTATAAATGTTTGATATTTGATTCCCAAATCGTAAACCTGTTTCAATTATGCCACAGTACCAACATATGGAGGCGGGAATCTCGGCCTTGTGGTAACTCCCATAGCAGACTAGTAATCGCTGGAACGACACAGACATGGGTATAAATCTGAGACATTATTACTCAACAAGTTAACCCTGGTCAAAGACGCATAGGGTAATTGAAGGAATTGATACAGTTCTACTTATCTTCTGATTGTCTCCATCCATGTAGCTGTGCTCGTGGTGTGGTACACAATTCCACCAAGTTGAAACGATACCCGGGGCAACAAAGGCAGCAGAAGGTCCCCTTGGTAGGCACTGTATGTCTTAGGGGGGGGTAAAGACGGCCACAAGCCATTGCATACAGGGAGATCCTTGGCCGACCATAAGTCCGGTGAGAGCGAATAAACTAGCCGAAGCTTAGAGGGTCACCAAGTCCACACCACTCTCAGACCGCAAGCCTCTTGAGGTCAACTCACCATTCTTGGAGTGATGAAAGATGCGTTGGAATTGACCGTGCTTGCTCCCTGGGTCCGGCTACACATCGTCAACTCCCTGTACTTGCGTCACTAATGTTGACCCTAGGCCTGGAGCAGGTGTCTTTTGAGTTGAAGCGCAGAGGACCCAGCTGAGACATCTAGAAGGAAGTCAGTTTCTGAAAGACACAAGCAAACCGCAGTTAAGGCAAAGTTTAACACTCACCATAGTGTCAGGCCTTCATATTGATGAAATGAGCATCCCTGGCCGGCCATCTGACTTATTACTTCCTTCTAATATATGTTTCGAATGGGAGATGAGATGAGATGATACAGCAAGTTGTCTGATTTGCTGTGGTGATCCAAAATGCCGCCCCCCCCCCCTTTTTTGAAATTTTTACTGGACCACGTGTTGGGCGGCTACCAAAGGCCCAAGCGTGGTCACACTATCTGATTGGACTGACATATCTCTCAGATAGAAATTGGTGAACGTGGAGTTCGCCGTCCAGGCACAAGACTGGACAATGTCATGGAGGGACAAGTTCTTCCATAAAGGCCATGACGTAGCTATGGCTCGGATTTCATGTGAAGAAGCAGTAGACAACAGCGGAGGGGCGTCAATGGCCAGTTGATAAGACCACTTAATGGTTTTCTTCAGCCATGCAGCAATGGTATTTTTTGTAATGTCACGTCTTGCAGATGGGCGAAGAGACAGAAATAACAGGCGCCGAGAGCCGCGAACGGAGTCGGTACGAGTAAGATAGTGGCGGATGGCTCGAACAGGACATAGTAGAAGATCGTCCTCGAGACCATGTACAAAGTCTGACAACGCAGGAATGGAGTACGAACGTTGAGCGCACGGACCTGAACGAACACTCATTTTTGGCGATAAATTCAGGAATGGGCCGAAAAGAAATGCAAGACCAATCCGCTTTCCAGGTCATAGAAGATCTCTCAAGAGCATGAAGTTCAGACACTCTGGACGCCAAAGCAAACGCCGCCAAAAAGGCCGTCTTATAAGACACAGCTTTAATAGACGCGGATTCTAAGGGTTCAAAAGGTGGATGAATCAGAGCACACAGAACCACACCGATATCCCATTTCGGTAACAGTTGCCGAGTACGACGCGACTGTAATGCGAAGGCGCGAATTAACGCAGAGATATTATCGTTAAGGCTAATGTCAGTACCCGAAGTAAGCCGTAACACCCTAGCCAGAGCAGATCGATACCCTTCAATGGTGCTGATTTGGAACTTCTTATCACGGTGAAGGTGAAGGAGGAAGTCAGCTACTAGGGAAACAGAGGCAGAGTCGGGATCGGCATCATGTTCTCGGCACCAGGAGACGAAATAGGCCCATTTCGCCTGATAGAGCTGCGATGTGGAGGATCGGTTGGCTGAAACCATCGTCCGTGCAACCTCTGCTGAAAATCCTTGGAGTGAGAGTGCATTCTGGATAGTCTGCAGACGTGTAGGTTGAGCCACCGCGGGTTGTAATGGAGAATCCCGTGGGGTTGACATAACAGGCTGGGCCAAACTGGAAGACAACGTGGTGGAGCAGTGAGGAGCGGGACCAGAATCGGGAACCACTGTCGACGAGGCCACCACGGAACTACGAGTAGAATGATGCAGTCGTGTCGTGAAATCTTTTGAAGAACTTCCAGAATCAGGGCCATTGGTGGGTAGGCATAAGCTAGGAAGTTGTCCCAGTTGATAGACAGAGCGTCGATGGCGAAGGCTCGAGGATCCAGAATCGGACTGACGAACAGGGCTAACTGGGCGTTGTTCCTCGTCGCAAACAGATCGATCAAAGGTGATTCCCAAATGCTGCAAATCTGCCGGAACACCTCCCGATGAAGTTGCCACTCTGTCTGAAGAACGGTGTCTGGCCGGGACAAGCTGTCCGCTAAGACATTGAGACGACCGGGAACATGGCGAGCATGGATATAACAATGATGAAGGCGAGCCCAATCGTACAGATCCCACACCAGACGAAACGTTGATAGAGATCGGGTGGTACCCATCTTGTTGATGTGGGCAATGACCGTGGAGTTGTCCGTCGCGATGAGAAGAGACGAGTCCGTGAGACGTTGACTCCAATGTTGAACCGCTAAGATGACTGCCTTCATCTCCAGAAGGTTGATGTGAAGTCTGGCATCCAAAGTTGACCATCTGCCGGACACTTCCAAGTCGTCCAGATGGGCTCCCCAGCCGGTCTCCGAAGCATCGGTGTAAAGGTGGTGAACCGGAACCGGAAAACGGAATGGTACTCCCTGCATGACGTTGTGGCGAGAGAGCCACCAAATCAGATGTGGATGTAGAGACGTCAACACCGGTACCGCCGGGTTTAGGGAAGGTGTCTGAAGGTAAGGAGACAGATGATACTGTAGAGGCCGCACTTGGAGTCGGCCGTAATGAGTAAGGCCCTGTGTGGAAGTAAGCAAACCCACCAGACTTTGCCACCGCTGCCGTGTCTGTGACGTTGACGACAAAAACTTTCGAACCAGCAGTTGAATTTTGTCCCAACGATCCTCCGGAGGGTACACCAGTTGTAATCGAGTATCGAATATCGCTCCAATGTAACGGCGCACCTGCGCCGGAACTAACTCTGACTTGAGAGGATGAGGGATGAAACCTAGGTGACGTAACACCAGTAGCGTGAACCGGACCTGGGCGTTGAGGAGAGACTCGTCCGCCGCCCACAGGAGTATGTCGTCGATATAGACCTCGATTTGAATCCCTCGTAAGTGAAGAAAGGCCATAACCGGTGTAGTGATCCGGGTAAACAACCAAGGGGCGATGTTGACACCGAAGGGAAGAACCTGCCATTCGAAGCGCCGATCGTTGATCATGAAGCGTAGGTAACGGCGATGACGTGGATGAATTGGTATATGAAGGTACGCGTCCTGGAGATCGACTGAGGCCAACCAATCCTGGAGATGTACGCGGGCCCGAATCGATGTCACAGAAGGCATCTTGAAATGAGGTGGAGAGATGAGATGAAGCTTGTTCAAAACCTTTAGGTCGATCACCATTCGCATCTGGTCTGAGTCCTTCTTTGGTACCAGAAACACGTGGCTGTAAAAACCCACACTGTCTTCGGTCCGAGGTAATTCCCTTACTGCTCCCTTGTCGATGAGCGTGGAGACCGAAGATAGCAGCGTCTGTAAGTGATCTGCAGGAACCGGCAGACGAGAGGAACGAGGCCAAGCGATGAGTTTGGGCAATGACTGAAAGTTGAACAGGAAGCCCTCCTTTAAAACTCTTATGATCCAGGCGTCGTCGGTGATGAGCCGCCAATTCTCGTGGAAAACTTGCAGACGCCCGCCCACAACCGGATGAGTAAATGAGCGGAAGGCAGGAAGTTGAAAATCTATGGCTTGAACAGGAACGGGGATGGAATAGTCATTTGTTGGAATGTCCCCCTCGTTTGGAAGATTTACCCCGAAAGGAACGGCGACCACGGCCTCGTGGAGGTCTGTCAATACCACGAAAATTACTCCGCGGGGCCCCCTCTTGTTGGGTGGTAGTGGACGAGGAAGTACGCCCTCGTCTCGATTTACGATCCGCGGCGACGCCCGGACGACGAACTACAGAAGCAATCAAGCGAGATGTCCGTTCATCACGCACCGAGGGCATAACAGACTCAATAGCATTGTTGAAGATGAACTTGGATGCCAAAGGTTGATGAAGTAATTGATTCTTAACCAAATAAGGGACATCCGGTTTGAGCACCTTAAGTAAGGAATCCCGTTGTGCCTGAACAAGTGAAACATAAGAATACGAACTAGCTTCGATGACTCGACGGTTAGCTTGAACAAGCGTGTCCATAAAACCACGCAGATAAGCCACACGACCCGGAGACAAATAAGCCGACCCATCAGCACGAAGTGATGTAGGATCTAAAGCAATTCGAGAAGCCGCTAACAGAAACCAATCTGCGAAAGAAGAAGCACGTTGTATTTCTTGCAACATTTCCAAATTATTCTCCATAACTTTGGAAGTGACCGATAAAGGAGCCACCCTGGTCACCTTAGAAATTTGACTCAAATCCCGATCTCGTTTAGGTGGTTTGTCGGGCAACACGTTATCATGTATGTCAAACTGAGAACGAAAACGAGGTTTACGCAATTTGCCGTCGTCCTCTAATTGTCGATCAAACCTCACTAAATTATCCTTCCAGGCTGGTGATGGCGCACACGAAGGACGAGATGTAGCCGTCGTAGACGAAAAGGCCGATGAAGCCGCCGTCCGACCTTCCATACGTGATGGTAGAACAATCGAAGCACGCGGCATATCTGGTAGCAACGATAAAAGCGCATCCATTTTATCTGAAAAATCCATCTTAGACGCAAGTTCCGACTTTTCTTGAGAAGAGGAGGAATCATCAGAATCATCATCTGAACTCGACGAAACCGGCAAAGGCGGACGAGAGATATGACTCCGGCGAGAAGTAGGCAAGTTATGGACAACCGCATGATCAAGAAACGGAGTCTGCGACCGATGAACGTGGCGATCTAGATCCGAAGGCGATACCGCAAGCCGTGGCAAACGGTGTGGAGACGCAGGAGAATGTAGGATTGAAGTACGAGAACGGCGAACCGAAGAACGGGAAGGCCGAAATGTAGTACTAGACTCAGCCGGTAGACGAGAACTACGAACCGGAGAACGAGATCGTCGAACAGGCGAATGAGAACAACGCACATGTGAATACAAGCGATGTGGTGTAATAGAACGTCGCGGTGAAACAACAACCTGAACCGGGGAACGAGAACGTGAACGGCTTTGTGGTGTACGAGAGCGACGAGTAGCAGCATGGTACCGACGATGTGAAGAATCCGCATTCGCACAAGTCGGAGACCCCAAATCAGCAATTTGGACACTCAAAGGTAGGTCCGAACGACCCACCATAGAACGAGAAACGGAATTAGAACTGCGTTTTGATTTAACCCGTAAAGGAGAAACCGACACACGGCGACGTTTATTTCGTTTAGATGTAACGGAGTGTAAACCAATAGACAATGGAGAGGTCGAGATAGTATGTGACTCCACTGCCTTCTTTTGTCCGACGAGAACAATGGATTGCCCAGGCAGGACAGGTTTGGGGCGAGAGGCCTTTGTTGAAGTAGACAAAGGAACTGGTTTGGCTGCAGACAGAGCCAAACCCGTACATGCTAGGCTGTCTAAAATCTGTGATTTATCTAGACGCAGAACTGTGCCGCTAGGCGGTATATTTACAGAGGCGGGCGAGTTCTGAACACTAAGATCATGGGAAACATTTAAAGCAATTCCAACAATATCTTCGTTAGCTTTCATGTCATTTACCAGAGCAATCTCCAATAGGCGTCTGTCGACTTCCGACAGAGACGGGTCGTCAGACGCCCGCAAAAGGTAAGCCCGTCTAGCCTGGGCGTAATTTCCCCACGCTAACGAGTCCCATATTACACATTCGGCGCAAGAACTTCGCCGATAACACAACTCTTTGCAAGAAAAACAAACCGTGTGGGCGTCCAAACTGGACCAACATTTCCCACACGAATTACATGCATTAGAAGTCGGAAGGTCAGACATAACTAATGAAAGAATTTCCGACGACAATGAAAGAATCTCTGAACAAGAAAAGAAAAACACAAGTCAAACTGTATAAGGATACTGCGGGTCGTTACAACAACAACCCAGGTTGTATAAACACTTCCTTGATGTGTACTGCTCGAGGTACAACAGAGAATAGAGGACGAGTATGGCTTGAACAGAGCCTATATAGTAATCCTGCTGGAATTAGATGGGAGAGCTCTCCTAGGGGCGGACAACTCTCCGCTAGGGGAGCTAACTTTTAGTTTTTAACTTCCGTTTTCTACGTTGTATCATCTTCCTGACGGAGATTGAATGGCATAATTGAAACAGGTTTACGATTTGGGAATCAAATGTGCACCTTTGGGTGGCAACAGTTAGTCAGGATTGTCTGAATCAATGACTGGGAGGACAAAACCTTGTTCCCATGTACATGTGTTTAAGTTTCTTTAAGAGGTTATATGCTAGCAGAATATCATGAAAATCATTCATTAAATGTTTCAATATATAGGACTATGGTATAATTTACTTGCATGTAGATTATTCCCATAAGTACAGTGTATAAATGGATAATTACAGTGTGTAAACGGATGCTATAAGTACCAAGTATTTCCCATAATTACACAAATGGATACCGTAAGTCAGTACTTGAATACCTCTTCAAAGATTTTAATGGCATCTTCAACCAATTGTTTCCCCTCTTCCTGTGCTGCTGCAGCTGTCAATTCTGCATCTCCACCAATTAAAGAGATGCTGGACATATTAAAGGCCATATGGACCATCATTTTGGCCAACTTGAACTGTCAAACGAGAACAAAATTATTGAATTTTAGAATAGGACAGAACAGCTGGGCATTCTTTTCAACTTTTTGGTAAGAAGTCACATTTAATCGGTTCATACTGTAGACATGTACAAATCACAGGACAATGACTACAATAGCCAAATCTGAGAGGAGTCTCGACCACATAGTCTTACACAGATGTTGAAAAGAATGGTAGCTAAGGAATGATAACAGTGGTAGCTAGGGAATGATATGAGTGGTAACTAGGGAATGATAGGAGTGGTAGTTAGGGAATGATAAGAGTGGTAACTAAGGAATGATAAGAGTGGTAGCTAAGGAATGATAGGAGTGGTAGATAGGGAATGATAGGAGTGGTAGCTAAGGAACGATAAAAGAGTGGTAGCTAAGGAATGATAGGAGTGGTAGCTAGGGAATGATAGGGATGGTAGCTAAGGAACAATAGGAGTGGTAGCTAAGGAATGATAGGAGTGGTAGCTAGGGAATGATAGGAGTGGTAGCTAGGGAATGATAGGAGTGGTAGCTAAGGAATGATAGGAGTGGTAGCTAAGGAATGATAGGAGTGGTAGCTAGGGAATGATAGGGATGGTAGCTAAGGAATGATAGGAGTGGTAGTTAGGGAATGATAGGAGTGATAGCTAAGGAATGATAGAGTGGTAGCTAGGGAATGATAGGAGTGGTAGCTAGGGAATGATAGGAGTGGTAGCTAGGGAATGATAGGAGTGGTAGCTAGGGAATGATAGGAGTGGTAGCTAAGGAATGATAGGAGTGGTAATGATAGGAGTGGTAGCTAGGGAATGATAGGAGTGGTAGCTAGGGAATGATAGGAGTGGTAGCTAGGGAATGATAAGAGAATGATAAGAGTGGTAGCTAGGGAATGATAAGAGAATGATAGGAATGGTAGCTAGGGAATGATAAGAGTGGTAGCTAGGGAATGATAGGAGTGGTAACTAGGGAATGATAGGAATGGTAGCAAGGGAATGATAGGAGTGGTAGCTAAGGAATGATAAGAGAATGATAGGAGTGGTAGCTAGGGAACGATAAGAGTGGTAGCTAGGGAATGATAAGAGAATGATAGGAATGGTAGCTAGGAAATGATAAGAGTGGTAGCTAGGAAATGATAAGAGTGGTAGCTAGGGAATGATAGGAGTGGTAGTTAGGGAATGATAGGAGTGGTAACCAGGGAATAATAGAAGTGATAGTTAGGGAATGAGAAGAGTGGTAGTTAGGGAATGATAGGAGTGGTAACTAGGAAATGATAACAGTGGTAGCTAAGGAATAATAGAAGTGGTAGTTAGGGAATGATAGGAGTGGTAACCAGGGAATAATAGAAGTGATAGTTAGGGAATGATAGGAGTGGTAGTTAGGGAATGATAGGAGTGGTAACTAGGAAATGATAACAGTGGTAGCTAAGGAATAATAGAAGTGGTAGTTAGGGAATGATAGGAGTGGTAACTAGGAAATGATAACAGTGGTAGCTAAGGAATAATAGAAGTGATAGTTAGGGAATGATAGGAGTGATAGGGAAGGATAGGAGTGGTAACTAGGGAATAATAGAAGTGGTAGTTAGGGAATGATAGGAGTCGTAGTTAGGGAATGATAGGAGTGGTAGCTAGGGAATGATAGGAGTGGTAGCTAGGGAATGATAGAAGTGGTAGTTAGGGAATGATAGGAATGGTAGTTAGGGAATGATAGGAGTGGTAGTTAGGGAATGATAGGAGTGGTAGCTAGAGAATGATAGGAGTGGTAGCTAAGGAATAATAGAAGTTGTAGCTAGGGAATAATAGAAGTGGTAGTTAGGGAATGATAGGAGTGGTAGTTAGGGAATGATAGGAGTGGTAGTTAGGGAATGATAGGAGTGGTAAATAAGAAATGATACGAGTGGTAGTTAGGGAATGATAAGAGGAGTGGTAGCTAGGGAATGATAAGAGTGGTAGTTAGGGAATGATAAGAGGAGTGGTAGCTAGGGAATGATAAGAGTGGTAGTTCGGGAATTATAAGAGGAGTGGTAGCTAGTGAATGATAGGAGTGGTAGTCAGGGAATGATAGGAGTGGTAACTAGGGAATGAAGGGGTAGTTAGGGAATGATAGGAGTGGTAGCTAGGGAATGATAGGAGTGGTAGTTAGGGAATGATAGGAGTGGTAACTAGGGAATGAAGTGGTAGTTAGGGAATGATAGCAGTGGTAACTAGGTAATGAAGTGGAAATTAGGGAATGATAGGAGTGGTAGCTAGGGAATGAAGTGGCAGTTAGGGAATAATAGAAGTGATAGGGAATGATAGGAGTGGTAGTTAGGGAATGATAGGAGTGGTAGCTAGGGAATGATAAGAGTGGTAGTTAGGGAATGACAAGAGGACTGGTAGCTAGGGAATGATAGGAGTGGTAGTTAGGGAATGATAGGAGTGGTAGTTAGGGAATGCTAGGAGTGGTAGCTAAGGAATAATAGAAGGGGTAGTTAGGGAATGATAGGAGTGGTAGTTAGGGAATAATAGAAGCGGTAGTTAGGGAATGATAGGAGTGGTAGTTAGGGAATAATAGAAGCGGTAGTTAGTGAATGATAGGAGTGGTAGTTAGGGAATAATAGAGGCGGTAGTTAGGGAATGATAGGAGTGATAGGGAATAATAGAAGTGGTAGCTAGGGAATGATAAGAGTGCTAGTTAGGGAATAATAGAAGTGGTAGTTAGGGAATGATAACAGTGGTAGCTAGGGAATGATAGGAGTGATAGGGAATAATAGAAGCGGTAGTTAGTGAATGATAGGAGTGGTAGTTAGGGAATAATAGAAGCGGTAGTTAGGGAATGATAGGAGTGGTAGTTAGGGAATAATAGAAGCGGTAGTTAGTGAATGATAGGAGTGGTAGTTAGGGAATAATAGAAGTGGTAGTTAGGGAATGATAGGAGTGGTAGTTAGGGAATGATAAGAGGAGTGGTAGCTAGGGTATAATAGAAGTGGCAGTTAGGGAATGATAGGAGTGGTAGTTAGGGAATGATCAGAGTGGTAGCTAGGGAAGGGTATGAGTGGTAACTAAGGAAAGATAGGAGTGGTAGCTAAAGAATGATAAGACGAGTGATAGCTAAGGTATAATATAAGTGGTAGTTAGGGAATGATAGGAGTGGTAGCTAGGAAATGATAGGAGTGGTAGCTAGGGAATGATAAGAGTGGTAACTAGGGAATGATAGGAGTAGCAGCTAGGGAATGATAGGAGTGATAGTTAGGGAATGATAGGAGTGGTAACCAGGGAATAATAGAAGTGATAGTTAGGGAATGATAAGAGTGGTAGTTAGGCAATGATAGGAGTGGTAACTAGGAAATGATAACAGTGGTAGCTAAGGAATAATAGAAGTGGTAGTTAGGGAATGATAGGAGTGGTAACCAGGGAATAATAGAAGTGATAGTTAGGGAATGATAGGAGTGGTAGTTAGGGAATGATAGGAGTGGTAACTAGGAAATGATAACAGTGGTAGCTAAGGAATAATAGAAGTGATAGTTAGGGAATGATAGGAGTGATAGGGAATGATAGGAGTGGTAACTAGGGAATAATAGAAGTGGTAGTTAGGGAATGATAGGAGTCATAGTTAGGGAATGATAGGAGTGGTAGCTAGGGAATGATAGGAGTGGTAGCTAGGGAATGATAGAAGTGGTAGTTAGGGAATGATAGGAGTGGTAGTTAGGGAATGATAGGAGTGGTAGCTAGAGAATGATAGGAGTGGTAGCTAAGGAATAATAGAAGTTGTAGCTAGGGAATAATAGAAGTGGTAGTTAGGGAATGATAGGAGTGGTAGTTAGGGAATGATAGGAGTGGTAGTTAGGGAATGATAGGAGTGGTAAATAAGAAATGATACGAGTGGTAGTTCGGGAATGATAAGAGGAGTGGTAGCTAGTGAATGATAAGAGTGGTAGTTAGGGAATGATAAGAGGAGTGGTAGCTAGGGAATGATAAGAGTGGTAGTTCGGGAATGATAAGAGGAGTGGTAGCTAGTGAATGATAGGAGTGGTAGTTAGGGAATGATAGGAGTGGTAACTAGGGAATGAAGGGGTAGTTAGGGAATGATAGGAGTGGTAGCTAGGGAATGATAGGAGTGGTAGTTAGGGAATGATAGGAGTGGTAACTAGGGAATGAAGTGGTAGTTAGGGAATGATAGCAGTGGTAACTAGGTAATGAAGTGGTAATTAGGGAATGATAGGAGTGGTAGCTAGGGAATGAAGTGGCAGTTAGGGAATAATAGAAGTGGTAGTTAGGGAATGATAGGAGTGGTAGCTAGGGAATGATAAGAATGGTAGTTAGGGAATGACAAGAGGACTGGTAGCTAGGGAATGATAGGAGTGGTAGTTAGGGAATGATAGGAGTGGTAGTTAGGGAATGCTAGGAGTGGTAGCTAAGGAATAATAGAAGTGGTAGTTAGGGAATGATAGGAGTGGTAGTTAGGGAATAATAGAAGCGGTAGTTAGGGAATGATAGGAGTGGTAGTTAGGGAATAATAGAAGCGGTAGTTAGTGAATGATAGGAGTGGTAGTTAGGGAATAATAGAAGCGGTAGTTAGGGAATGATAGGAGTGATAGGGAATAATAGAAGTGGTAGCTAGGGAATGATAAGAGTGCTAGTTAGGGAATAATAGAAGTGGTAGTTAGGGAATGATAACAGTGGTAGCTAGGGAATGATAGGAGTGATAGGGAATAATAGAAGCGGTAGTTAGTGAATGATAGGAGTGGTAGTTAGGGAATAATAGAAGCGGTAGTTAGGGAATGATAGGAGTGGTAGTTAGGGAATAATAGAAGCGGTAGTTAGTGAATGATAGGAGTGGTAGTTAGGGAATAATAGAAGTGGTAGTTAGGGAATGATAAGAGGAGTGGTAGCTAGGGTATAATAGAAGTGACAGTTAGGGAATGATAGGAGTGGTAGTTAGGGAATGATAAGAGTGGTAGCTAGGGAAGGGTATGAGTGGTAGTTAGGGAATGATAGGAGTGATAGGGAATGATAAGAGTGGTAGCTAGGGAATGATAAGAGTGGTAGTTAGGGAAGGGTATGAGTGGTAGTTAGGGAATGATAGGAGTGATAGGGAATGATAAGAGTGGTAGCTAGGGAAGGGTATGAGTGGTAGTTAGGGAATGATAGGAGTGATAGGGAATGATAAGAGTGGTAGTTAGGGAATAATAGAAGTGGTAGTTAGGGAATGATAAGAGGAGTGGTAGCTAGGGTATAATAGAAGTGACAGTTAGGGAATGATAGGAGTGGTAGTTAGGGAATGATAAGAGTGGTAACTAGGGAAGGGTATGAGTGGTAACTAAGGAATGATAGGAGTGGTAGCTAAAGAATGATAAGACGAGTGATAGCTAAGGTATAATATAAGTGGTAGTTAGGGAATGATAGGAGTGGTAGCTAGGGAATGATAGGAGTGGTAGCTAGGAAATGATAGGAGTGGTAGCTGGGGAATGATAAGAGTGGTAGTTAGGGAATGATAGGAGTGGTAGTTAGGGAATGATAGGAGTGGTAGTTAGGGAATGATAAGAGTGGTAGTTAGGGAATGATAGGAGTGGTAGCTGGGGAATGATAGGAGTGGTAGTTAGGGAATGATAGGAGTGGTAGCTAGGAAATGATAGGAGTGGTAGCTGGGGAATGATAAGAGTGGTAACTAGGGAATGATAGGAGTAGCAGCTAGGGAATGATTTTAACATCCACAGGGTTTGAAATGTTACATGTAGTTAGTACATGTGTTACGGTCTTGTTGTGAAATGAGCAGGTAGGGATGATCTCCACATTTTTATCAGCAGTAATTTCTCTTTGAATCTATATACTTGCAGGGCACACTTTTCAACATTCATGTGTAATATGAATAGCTCATAACTGTAGAACAACAGTGCTTTTTTTATCATACACACCTTGTGCATTTTTCCATCCAATTCTTTACGTAATGCGATTGATTTCCTTGCCCAAGGTTACATTGGTAACTAGGGAATGATAGGAGTGGTAACTAGGGAATGATAAAGAGTGGTAGCCAGGGAATGATATGAGTGGTGACTAGGGATTGATAGGAGTGGTAGCTAGGGAATGATAAGAGTGGTAGTTAGGGAATGATAAGAGGAGTGGTAGCTAGGGTATGATAGAAGTGGCAGTTAGGGAATGGCATGAGTGGTAGCTAGGAAATGATAAGAGTGGTAGCTAGGGAAGGATATGAGTGGTAACTAGGGAATGATAACAGTGGTAGCTAGGGAATGATATGAGTGGTAACTAGAGAATGATAACAGTGGTAGCTAGGGAATGATAGAAGTGGTAGTTAGGGAATGATAGGAGTGGTAGTTAGGGAATGATAGGAGTGGTAGCTAGAGAATGATAGGAGTGGTAGCTAAGGAATAATAGAAGTTGTAGCTAGGGAATAATAGAAGTGGTAGTTAGGGAATGATAGGAGTGGTAGTTAGGGAATGATAGGAGTGGTAGTTAGGGAATGATAGGAGTGGTAAATAAGAAATGATACGAGTGGTAGTTCGGTAGGGAATGATAAGAGGAGTGGTAGCTAGGGAATGATAAGAGTGGTAGTTAGGGAATGATAAGAGGAGTGGTAGCTAGGGAATGATAAGAGTGGTAGTTCGGGAATGATAAGAGGAGTGGTAGCTAGTGAATGATAGGAGTGGTAGTTAGGGAATGATAGGAGTGGTAACTAGGGAATGAAGGGGTAGTTAGGGAATGATAGGAGTGGTAGCTAGGGAATGATAGGAGTGGTAGTTAGGGAATGATAGGAGTGGTAACTAGGGAATGAAGTGGTAGTTAGGGAATGATAGCAGTGGTAACTAGGTAATGAAGTGGTAATTAGGGAATGATAGGAGTGGTAGCTAGGGAATGAAGTGGCAGTTAGGGAATAATAGAAGTGGTAGTTAGGGAATGATAGGAGTGGTAGTTAGGGAATGATAGGAGTGGTAGCTAGGGAATGATAAGAATGGTAGTTAGGGAATGACAAGAGGACTGGTAGCTAGGGAATGATAGGAGTGGTAGTTAGGGAATGATAGGAGTGGTAGTTAGGGAATGCTAGGAGTGGTAGCTAAGGAATAATAGAAGTGGTAGTTAGGGAATGATAGGAGTGGTAGTTAGGGAATAATAGAAGCGGTAGTTAGGGAATGATAGGAGTGGTAGTTAGGGAATAATAGAAGCGGTAGTTAGTGAATGATAGGAGTGGTAGTTAGGGAATAATAGAAGCGGTAGTTAGGGAATGATAGGAGTGATAGGGAATAATAGAAGTGGTAGCTAGGGAATGATAAGAGTGCTAGTTAGGGAATAATAGAAGTGGTAGTTAGGGAATGATAACAGTGGTAGCTAGGGAATGATAGGAGTGATAGGGAATAATAGAAGCGGTAGTTAGTGAATGATAGGAGTGGTAGTTAGGGAATAATAGAAGCGGTAGTTAGGGAATGATAGGAGTGGTAGTTAGGGAATAATAGAAGCGGTAGTTAGTGAATGATAGGAGTGGTAGTTAGGGAATAATAGAAGTGGTAGTTAGGGAATGATAAGAGGAGTGGTAGCTAGGGTATAATAGAAGTGACAGTTAGGGAATGATAGGAGTGGTAGTTAGGGAATGATAAGAGTGGTAGCTAGGGAAGGGTATGAGTGGTAGTTAGGGAATGATAGGAGTGATAGGGAATGATAAGAGTGGTAGCTAGGAATGATAAGAGTGGTAGTTAGGGAATGGGTAGGAGTGGTAGTTAGGGAATGATAAGGTGGTATACTAGGGAAGGGTATGAGTGGTAACTAGGGAAGGAAGTGATAAGGAGTAGGTAGCTAAAGAATGATAAGTCGAGTGATAGCTAAGGTATAATATAAGTGGTAGTTAGGGAATGATAGGAGTGGTAGCTAGGAAATGATAGGAGTGGTAGCTAGGGAATGATAAGAGTGGTAACTAGGGAATGATAGGAGTAGCAGCTAGGGAATGATTTTAACATCCACAGGGTTTGAAATGTTACATGTAGTTAGTACATGTGTTACGGTCTTGTTGTGAAATGAGCAGGTAGGGATGATCTCCACATTTTTATCAGCAGTAATTTCTCTTTGAATCTATATACTTGCAGGGCACACTTTTCAACATTCATGTGTAATATGAATAGCTCATAACTGTAGAACAACTGTGCTTTTTTTTATCATACACACCTTGTGCATTTTTCCATCCAATTCTTTACGTAATGCGATTGATTTCCTTGCCCAAGGTTACATTGGTAACTAGGGAATGATAGGAGTGGTAACTAGGGAATGATAAAGATTGGTAGCCAGGGAATGATATGAGTGGTGACTAGGGATTGATAGGAGTGGTAGCTAGGGAATGATAAGAGTGGTAGTTAGGGAATGATAAGAGGAGTGGTAGCTAGGGTATGATAGAAGTGGCAGTTAGGGAATGGCATGAGTGGTAGCTAGGAAATGATAAGAGTGGTAGCTAGGGAAGGATATGAGTGGTAACTAGGGAATGATAACAGTGGTAGCTAGGGAATGATATGAGTGGTAACTAGAGAATGATAACAGTGGTAGCTAGGGAATGATAGGAGTGGTAGTTAGGGAATGATAGGAGTGGTAACTAGGGAATAATAGAAGTGGTAGTTAGGGAATGATAGGAGTGGTAGCTAGGGAATGATAAGAGTGGTAACTAGGAAATGATAACAGTGGTAGCTAGGGAATGATAGGAGTGGTAGTTAGGGAATGATAGGAGTGCTAACCAGGGAATAATAGAAGCGATAGTTAGGGAATGATAAGAGTGGTAGTTAGGGAATGATAGGAGTGGTAACTAGGAAATGATAACAGTGCTAGCTAAGGAATAATAGAAGTGGTAGTTAGGGAATGATAGGAGTGGTAACCAGGGAATAATAGAAGTGATAGTTAGGGAATGATAGGAGTGGTAGTTAGGGAATGATAGGAGTGGTAACTAGGAAATGATAACAGTGGTAGCTAAGGAATAATAGAAGTGGTAGTTAGGGAATGATAGGAGTGGTAACTAGGAAATGATAACAGTGGTAGCTAAGGAATAATAGAAGTGATAGTTAGGGAATGATAGGAGTGATAGGGAAGGATAGGAGTGGTAACTAGGGAATAATAGAAGTGGTAGTTAGGGAATGATAGGAGTCGTAGTTAGGGAATGATAGGAGTGGTAGCTAGGGAATGATAGGAGTGGTAGCTAGGGAATGATAGAAGTGGTAGTTAGGGAATGATAGGAATGGTAGTTAGGGAATGATAGGAGTGGTAGTTAGGGAATGATAGGAGTGGTAGCTAGAGAATGATAGGAGTGGTAGCTAAGGAATAATAGAAGTTGTAGCTAGGGAATAATAGAAGTGGTAGTTAGGGAATGATAGGAGTGGTAGTTAGGGAATGATAGGAGTGGTATTAACTAAGAAATGATACGAGTGGTAGTTAGGGAATGATAAGAGGAGTGGTAGCTAGGGAATGATAAGAGTGGTAGTTAGGGAATGATAAGAGGAGTGGTAGCTAGTGAATGATAGGAGTGGTAGTTAGGGAATGATAGGAGTGGTAACTAGGGAATGAAGGGGTAGTTAGGGAATGATAGGAGTGGTAGCTAGGGAATGATAGGAGTGGTAGTTAGGGAATGATAGGAGTGGTAACTAGGGAATGAAGTGGTAGTTAGGGAATGATAGCAGTGGTAACTAGGTAATGAAGTGGTAATTAGGGAATGATAGGAGTGGTAGCTAGGGAATGAAGTGGCAGTTAGGGAATAATAGAAGTGGTAGTTAGGGAATGATAGGAGTGGTAGTTAGGGAATGATAGGAGTGGTAGCTAGGGAATGATAAGAGTGGTAGTTAGGGAATGACAAGAGGACTGGTAGCTAGGGAATGATAGGAGTGGTAGTTAGGGAATGATAGGAGTGGTAGTTAGGGAATGCTAGGAGTGGTAGCTAAGGAATAATAGAAGTGGTAGTTAGGGAATGATAGGAGTGGTAGTTAGGGAATAATAGAAGCGGTAGTTAGGGAATGATAGGAGTGGTAGTTAGGGAATAATAGAAGCGGTAGTTAGTGAATGATAGGAGTGGTAGTTAGGGAATAATAGAAGCGGTAGTTAGGGAATGATAGGAGTGATAGGGAATAATAGAAGTGGTAGCTAGGGAATGATAAGAGTGCTAGTTAGGGAATAATAGAAGTGGTAGTTAGGGAATGATAACAGTGGTAGCTAGGGAATGATAGGAGTGATAGGGAATAATAGAAGCGGTAGTTAGTGAATGATAGGAGTGGTAGTTAGGGAATAATAGAAGCGGTAGTTAGGGAATGATAGGAGTGGTAGTTAGGGAATAATAGAAGCGGTAGTTAGTGAATGATAGGAGTGGTAGTTAGGGAATAATAGAAGTGGTAGTTAGGGAATGATAAGAGGAGTGGTAGCTAGGGTATAATAGAAGTGGCAGTTAGGGAATGATAGGAGTGGTAGTTAGGGAATGATCAGAGTGGTAGCTAGGGAAGGGTATGAGTGGTAACTAAGGAAAGATAGGAGTGATAGGGAATGATAAGAGTGGTAGTTAGGGAATGATAAGAGGAGTGGTAGCTAGGGTATAATAGAAGTGACAGTTAGGGAATGATAGGAGTGGTAGTTAGGGAATGATAAGAGTGGTAGCTAGGGAAGGGTATGAGTGGTAGTTAGGGAATGATAGGAGTGATAGGGAATGATAAGAGTGGTAGTTAGGGAATAATAGAAGTGGTAGTTAGGGAATGATAAGAGGAGTGGTAGCTAGGGTATAATAGAAGTGGCAGTTAGGGAATGATAGGAGTGGTAGCTAGGGAATGATAAGAGTGGTAACTAGGGAAGGATATGAGTGGTAACTAAGGAATGATAGGAGTGGTAGCTAGAGAATGATAAGACGAGTGATAGCTAAGGTATAATATAAGTGGTAGTTAGGGAATGATAGGAGTGGTAGCTAGGAAATGATAGGAGTGGTAGCTAGGGAATGATAAGAGTGGTAACTAGGGAATGATAGGAGTAGCAGCTAGGGAATGATTTTAACATCCACAGGGTTTGAAATGTTACATGTAGTTAGTACATGTGTTACGGTCTTGTTGTGAAATGAGCAGGTAGGGATGATCCCCACATTTTTATCAGCAGTAATTTCTCTTTGAATCTATATACTTGCAGGGCACACTTTTCAACATTCATGTGTAATATGAATAGCTCATAACTGTAGAACAACTGTGCTTTTTTTTATCATACACACCTTGTGCATTTTTCCATCCAATTCTTTACGTAATGCGATTGATTTCCTTGCCCAAGCAACACATTCCTTTTCCTTTGGTAACATTGAGCGTACCATGAATTCATGCTTCTTCAATTGCTGCAAAGAAGAAAAATCGTTGCTTACAGTTCACCTTTATGTAATCCCAGTGGTTAAACCAAGTTATTAACACTGATGTTTTGTCATGGTCTACCATACTAAACTCCATCTTCTGGAGAAAAACAGAAGGGATTTGAGTGTGATTCTTGGCCTGTTTATGGTTGAATGATCAAGTATATAACCCATTCAACAGATTATACCACTATAACAGGAGTCATAAGTTCAGTCCCATCACGGAATATTGCACAGGAGAGCCTGCGATCTGACAATGATGTAATGGTAAGGCACTGAAAATTGACACCAGACTTTATTTGAATTTCAGTCGCATAAATTAGCATTCCTTGTCATAAACTGTCTGTCATAATAAAGAATGGAACTTGAAGATTCAAACCAAGATATTAGAGCAAAAAATAAGTTCAAAACAGCATAAAAGTATTCTGTCAAACTAGCACATTAGTCGCATGAAAACACATACCCAGGAAAATGGCATCATCCATGAAGTTGGGAAATAAGTGCAAAATTCCCACTTATTCTGAGCGTTCTGAAGGATGAATGTCTTTTTCGAATACTACAGAGTAAATATTAGCAAATGTAAAACTAGAACTGGTGGACTTCAAAACAGGATGAAATGTACAAAGTACAATAATTTATTCCATTAATTAATTTGGTGGTTCAGAGAAAAATTTTAATGGAAACCGGAGCGTTTGAAGTCCCCCGACGTTGAAACTACTGATTTGGCTTGCAACCTTAACATTCAGTATCCAGCATGGAAAGCAATCTTGAGTGATATCCTGTGGCAAGTTATCCACATATCAAATTTGCAAAGAATCCGTTCAGGTTTTTAAAAGTTACTGTCCAGCAGTAACTATTTTTTTACTTGTCACCCTGGTACTTCAGCTTGTCACCCCTACTGAAACTTTTTTTTCACCATACTGTCATGTATTCCAACCAGTCTCTCCATTTTTGGTTTATACTTGGTGTAAGAACGCACAAGACAAAGCCTACAATAGCCTGTCTGAGCTCAACAATGCGTCTAGACGTGACCCTTTTCAGCTGCACAAAAGCCTCAACAAAAGCCTCAACAATGCGTTCTTACACCAAGTATCGACCCCATTTTTTCAGGCATTGTGGAATTTGAACACACATGGTTCATTTGTTTTTTTTCTCGATCGGGAGACGTTGATGACACTGACAGATTTGTCTCCTTCCTCTAGCTCTGCATTGCCAAGATCAATGTCCTCACTCCACGATGTTGACCATCATACGAACGCATGACACGTAGCCATATGGTAACGGGTGATATCTGAGTATATTAGGGCGTTTTCCAAGTGGTCACATCTGATTGGTCCCGTGAGATCTGACATCGGTGCAATCACATTCATAAAATGAAGACACACCTCCAGAAAGCGATCGATTGAAATGATCCCTTGGTGGGCCTCGAAGTGTCTCCATCACAAAATAAAAAGCATCATTTTCCTGTGAACTGCCGCCGATTTTATTTTTTGAAATAAAATAGGTCGTTTGTAATATGATTTTTCTTCAGAAAAAAAAGATGCATGCTCCATTAGAGTGAAAAATAAAATAGCTAATTCGCACAACTTTGTTTTGGTCTTGCGTAGAATCCCCCAGTCTTGCGCCTCTGCAATCAAGTGAAACTGACATGTCTGATGTCTGAGATGCCCAGGTCAAAATATTTAAATACAGATAATTTCATTAGTTTAAATGGGGCGGACATGTGACTTGATGCTTTAGGAACAACTTTTGAACAGGATTATCTCCCTCCAGATACTGTTCTACTATTAGGGAGTTCAGTATAAAATGTCAACAGAATGTTCAATTATGAGATTAAATTTGTTGGAACGATATTTTCTTAAATATCATAACAGCAGGGGGGTTGAAGCCACTTTTCATCTGGGTAACCCCGATTAAAAACTTGAATTTGAAAAATTGAGTTTTTGAGAAATTTTGAAATTGAGTTTTGCCCCAAACAATTATGCTTCTTATCGATGGAAAATTGAGTTATAGTGAATAAATATTGAATTTTTGAAGAGATAAGTCGACTTCCCAAATGAAAATGTTGAACTGTCGTCACAAATTATCAAGCAAAATCATTGTTGTTGTTGTTGCCTTCACTCGATCAACTCGCGAGTGTTATGTTAGCGCTTGTCCACTTGTCTGGAGCAAGTAAAAATCGGCACGGGCAACGCAACGTTCATGCTAGCTGCCCGTGTTGGCAAGTACGATTTTCTTCCGATTAAAATACTCAGTGACAAAGTTTTATTGAGCTTGTATTCTCCGCAACAAAATGTAGGAATCACTCAGCTTGTTCTGGTTTTGTTTTCGACTTGATGTTGCCAGGCATGAACAGTCGATAGAAATATAGGCTGATTGCGCCAGATCGTGTCAGTCATATAGTGAAATTCGTTTTATTTATCCATTAGTGTTGCCTTTCAAGCAGATCTTGTAAAAGTCTCGCGAGAGCCCATTTTGCAGTATGCGCAGACATTTCCGCGCAGTTTTTCTTCTTAAATTTCTTTTTTCAAACTTCCGGTTTAGAATTTTAGATGAACAATTTGGGCTTGAAAGACAGACTTCCGTTCATCTGAGACAGCCCAAATTTTACGAGTTTCCATTTCAATATCTTCTCCACATGTACATTTGGCCCTGTGACCGTTTTTTCGCAATCTTGCAGACAAGACGATTTTGCCCCCAATGAGACCAAGCTGATCCAATAAGGCTGCACGCATATCGGCAGCCTTAATAACAAATATTGTTTTCAGTAAAACACATTTTATTTTGTGACATTTTCTTGTTCTCAAACTTTGAGATAAATTAAGTTCTAATAAGGAACCCTCAATGGCTGATAATGAAAGCTAAATACCAGCCATTCTTTATTTGAAGGTTTTAGATGGATATTTTGGTAGACCATTCAGATAATATACTTACCCCATCCACACAATCACACATGAGTGTACATAACTCTACCATCCTCTCTGGTCTGTTACCCAACTCATCCTCTTCAATCTTTAAAGCCATTTGGGCCAATACAGTTGCATCCTCATAGGAACCAGTTTGGTGACTAAAACAAAAACAATCACATCAGTCAAAAATTTCTGAACCAAACTGTTAGAAACAAAACTTTCTAAATGACAAAAAAAAATAATATCTTCATTATACAAGTCAAAGACAATGCAAAGGGATGTTCTTTTGGGTGTAAATGACTCCATGCCAGATCCAAGAAGAAACATTACCATTAGAATGTAGCTGTGTTGCAAACAAGGTACTAGTGGCTGGTGAACTGATAAGACTATGTGGCTGCAATATAATCTTTCCCTTCATAATCTTATCAATTTTGACAAACATGAACAGTTCATCACATCAATATTATGTGCACATCTTCCAAGTATGGATGGCGTGCTTACACAGTTTTAAGGGTCTCCAGTCAAAACTGGGGCAGGTGCACATCTTCGAAGCATGTTTAAAAAGCTTATAAAGTTTCGGGGACATCCACTCAAAACTCTAGGACTAGTTTATTAAGCTTATACAATTTAGGGATGATACATACACAGATAAACAGAATAAACACTTAATGCCTCCCAGCCTATTAAACATGAGCAGTGTGACTAACGTCACAGGACCTACGAAGTAGAGTAGGCATTAGGACTCGAACGCGAACTGAACTCTTGGAAATCCCCACCCCCAGTTGAAATCCTGCCTATATAAAGATGGGCACCGCCCAAGTCAGAATCGCCAGTGATTTTCATCAAAAATCACCAGAAATTTTCATCAAAAGTAGGTAAGCTCAGAACTTGTTGGTAACAGTCTCCTAATGCGCCTTCATTCCAAAAATAAATAACGATCGCCGATTTAATTTTACAATTTTTTAACTAAAGGAAACAGATTGAATAATAAAAAGTTCAGTAGATTTCAAGCTTTACGTGTGAAAATACATTTACATCTCTTTCATGGTTTTCAGTGCTCTTGTCCAGGATCAAAACAACTTTTTGAATCGCATTATTTTCCCAACAATACAACAAATTTTTATATATAGTACTATAGTAGAAAGGTAGCATTTATGTAGTTTACGGTAATTCAACTCAAGACCAACACCTTCTCTGCACAAGATAATAATGATTCTATGTCATTCTCCTGAGCATAACCGGTACAAAGACGAATAAATAGCGTCTCTACATCACGTTGTTATCTAGATATATGAGACAACACATTTTGGGTATCGGCAATCTGATGAATGTACTATTCCGGTTTTCTTGTTTCACATTATATTCTATGACGGTTGATCGGTGATTTTCTTCATTGATAAACATTAAACCACCTCAGCTTCGTTGTGTGAATCGGAATTACATTGCTGTGACACACCAACACACTCCGTGCCAGTGATTCTGTATCCCCTAATCAAGGAATCAAAATGGATCAAGATTTGAAATGACAAGAAAAATTTAGAGATATTTTGTTTACACATTTTTTGTTTAAGTTATATCCCAGTGTGATATACATGTATAGTCAATATTCAAGAGGTACAAAAAAAAACTCTATGTACTCATATTTTCACATCATGATCAAAGTTACTTTATCTAGTTAAATTCTACCCAAAGAAAATAAATTAAGACCCTTTAAACATGCCGTCAATGCCAGATGTTGAGTTTTATACAGCTGGAGATCAGGGCTCTGGGTGCATATATCATGTTTCCATACACTTGATGCACACAACAGCGGCAAAAAAAAAAGCCTCCTTTAACAACCTATCTTTATACCGGAAATTCTTAACTCAGAAAATACCATTCTCTCTCAAAAGAAAACAATTTACGCCAGGAAGGCCTTTTTCATTAAGCTCATTTTGTTAGGTTGGTGCCTACTTAGATTCAATAATTGTCACGAAATTTCTTTGATTATATCTTAATTGCAACCATGCATGTTTGTTCCTCAAACCTGACATGCTTGAGGTATGTACATGTATAACACACTTTCATTTGAGAGTCCAGACATTCCACCATTCATGTGAACAAATTGTACTCAACATGGAATAATTAAATTCACACTACCCATTTCTACAGTATCAGTACTATGTTACTATCTGTAGCAGTTGAAACCCAGTAAAACTTAAACAATTAAAACCAGTAAAGAAATTTGTCTGTTGAATAACAGAAAATATGGTATGGAGATTTGAATGAGTAAACTACTAAACAACTTACATGATACCAACAAAATGTCCCAACACAAGCTGATAAATTCCTTGGGTGGCTTGCAGGATGGCTTTGTTTCACCCTCAGTAAACTTTTATCATTGTTGCTCACAGGCTAATCTGAAGGATGATACCACATCTTCCTTTGTTCTGCTGGGTTATTGCACCAGGCTGACTTAATTGGTTGGATATTTCACCAGTGGCAATTTGACCTAAATTTGAAGCCTGATTTGGTCTGTGATGAAATGTTTGGTGTAAAATAGGATACACGTTAAAGGCCACAGTTTACATATATCTATAACAATATACTGAATTGTGTGTATTAAGAATGGCAAGTTGGTAATAGCAGTGTAGATAAATGCACTAACAACTGATGAAAAATTAGCCTTTCCTATTTCATTATGCCATCACGTTTTGTACTGTGTTATATATACAGTGAAACATACAGCCAAGGTTTCCCAATGGATATGACAGTGCACTCGCTGAGCTATCAATAAATAATAAAAAAAATAATTATAAATCAAATTTTCATCAGAATTCGGTCAGCTCAGAACTTGCTGCTGGTAACAATGCCATAATGCACGTTCATGCCAAAAATCAAGGTTCTAATGTCAACGGTTCTCCTTATTTTGCCGACGAAAGGATTCGGATGGACTGACTGACTCACTCACTCATTACCGGACAATTTGCGATCTGTAGCCTACTTCGTAGGAACATCACTACATTAGTACTGCAATCAGTACATGGATTAGGAGATTCTATATGATGATACTGGTGACACACCAGGATTTATTAGTGTGCAGCTTACAGAATGTTTCCTGTCTGTTCCATCTTTCGTGTGAGTTGATCCTTGTCCACATCAGCACTATTGACCATGTTCATCACCTGTTCATTGTATAGCTTTGTGAGTCGCTCCATTCCACCAGCACCCTATATAAGCATATAAAGTCACTCTTACAAGTTAGCCATAACAAGAGCAGCCAAGAAAAAAAAAAGAGAGAAGAAACTGGCCACTTCTAGTTGGCAATTCAGTACTCCAGACCTGCCCAGTCTCACGGATTGGCCGTGAGTCTCCAGATATTTAGAGAGGCCTCCCGGTCTCACGGTGGCGCTTGCAAATCTCACGGTAAAACAGAATATATTCTCTCAAAATCAGACATTGGGCAAATTCTGATTTTATTTATGATAAAACATAGATGCGAAGTGTCCAATGAAACAATTTTAGCTCTTAGCTCGCAGTTTGTCCCAGAATCGACGAGGTCCGTGTACTGTGGTCCATATCTTCGGGCGAATAATAGTAGTTGGGGCACGTAATTGTAGCCAAGGGCGACTACTCATAGTCTTGCCTATTTGTGGCGCGTACTTCCGCCAGCATGGCCGACATCTCGCAATCAGGCGGGCCCCAGACCCCATGCCTAGGACGAACGCTCACGCTTTGCGCTCGCATAGACTCAAGATATTTAATCAGTCCAACTTGGCAGCTCTGGTACTCTGTCTGATAGTGATCTGTTAAGGCAGCAAACTTTATACTTTTGTGGGTTACATGGCATTTCTGTACAGGTTAAATAAACTATAAATAATAGTAATACATGTAGCAATACATGTACCAGGATGGTTAAGTTACTTCAGGTCATCTGGTCAGTTTGAGATATAAAGCCAATCTTCTGATCAGCACTGATCACCTCCGTGAGGACATCAAAGTACAGCAGTCATGATATACCTGTACCTACCTTTCTCCAGTATAAGAGAAGAGTACTGCTGAGTTCTTCATTGTAAAGCTTGTCTATTACACCTTGATCCAACAGAAACTTGGTCATTCTCTCTTCATCCTTTAGAGCTAGTAAATGGTGGGGATACTCCTGTAAATGTGGATCACAATACACAACTGAAACCAACCATAATAGATTGGACTAACAGACTGGAAAATAATGTAACTTTATGATACAAAATGCCACATGTATGCTCAAAAATAAGTACAAACATACAAAAAATATGAGAACACACATATAATTCACAAGCTGTAAACCTGTAAAAAATATCCTAAAAACTCCTCTTACATCACTTCTCAGTGCCTCAGATGTTTTTGCTCATATTAAATATTTATGTTGCAAACAACATTCACCATGTATCAAATAATTCAAGAACTTACCTCTATTTTCCTGTCTAATTTGTCAGTGTGTTCAAAGTACTCTGCCAACATTTTGTGCCACCACTGTTTCAACCTCCTGGTCTCCTCAGTCTCTGACCCATCCTGTGCCAGCTTGAAATATCTGTTAGAACAGTCAATAACTGCAGTTAAGAATATTTTTCAAAGAATTTCAAACAAACATCCAGTCCCATTTTCATTCAGCATATGGGACTCTAGAAAGAATTCAATGGTGACCAAATAATCCCATCAGCAAACCATATACATATAATTAATATCTGCATGTAGTTTGAATGGAGTGGGGTGGGGGGAGGGGATACATGAAGCTACCTGCTTTTACTCTCTAGCTACATTCCACATCTTGAGCAAGTGCCTGATTGATTGAGTAGAATTTACCATCGTTTTCAAAAAAAAATCAGTCATATCAGGACGGTACCTACATGCGTCAGGACACGAGAGCACCCACAGTTCCTATTATCCTGGACACTGATCAGTCACGCCAGTATAGCACCCGTTCCACCATTCCAGTGTTGATCAAGCTCAACGTTGCTGAACTTAAGTGATTCCACGAGAAACAAGTGTGCCCAATGTGATACAACATACACACCTCTATAAGCATGTTAGTCATTGTTGGTGAAGACATTGATATATAACCTTACTTTCTCCGGACAGCTTTACTCAGCGACCTGTGATAGAAGTCAAGTCTTCCTTCTCCACTGTCTCCATATGGACGGAGGAATGTCCTCAGAGCACGGTACACCTGGGCCCATTTGAATGCAGACAACTGTTCACCCTTGAACCGTCTACCCTCTTTTTCTGATTTCTCTGTTTCTCCTGCAATATTTCAATGAAATCTATTTAGTTCAACAAAATAAACACATGGCAGTGTGACTAATGTCACAGGACCTACAAAGTAGGGTTTGATATTATTTAAGTGTGTACCTTGACCTAAGACTGACCATTTCCATGGTCGTAGGAGGCATTGAGACATGTTTTTGCCAACTTCGAGGTTTCTAGGTCACCTAATTAGGTCAGAAATTGGGTCAGAAAGTAGGTCACATTGACCTTGACCCAATTCAGTCAGGTCACACTGACATTGACCTAATTAAGTGCATTTCCATGGTCTTAGGAGGCATTAGGACTTGTTTTTGCCAATTTCGAGGTTTGTAGGTCACCTAAGTCGGTCAAATTTTCATCAAAAGTAGGTTAGCTCAGAACTTGCTGGTAACAGTCCCCTAATGCATATTCACGCCAAAAATCAAGGTTCTAATGTCAACAGTTCTCCTTATTTTTCCAAAGAAAGGATTCGAATGAACTGACTGACTCATTACCGGACAATTTGCAAATGAGAGCCTACTTCGTAGGAACCCTTATAAAAAAAAACCGTGGTTTACCATACATTACCATAGGGTAAAGTATGGTAATGCATGGTAAACCACGGTTCTGTATGGTAATGTATGGTAAATCCGAGGTAAAATATTGTATGGTAAAGTTTACCGTGGTTTACCATACAACGAACCGTGGTGAACCACGGTATTCCAGGCTGAACCATGAACATCCATGGTAATGTATGGTAAATCCGAGGTAAAAGATTGTATGGTAAAGTTTACCGTGGTTTACCATACAACGAACCGTGGTGAACCACGGTATTCCAGGCTGAACCATGAACATCCATGGTAATGTATGGTAAATCCGAGGTAAAAGATTGTATGGTAAAGTTTACCGTGGTTTACCATACAACGAACCGTGGTGAACCACGGTATTCCAGGCTGAACCATGAACATCCGTGGTAATTTATGGTGAATCCATGGTAAAAGGTATTGTATGGTAAAGTTTACCTTGCTTTACCATACAACGAACCGTGTTGAACCTCGGTATTCCAGGCTGAACCATGAACATCCATGGTAATTTATGGTGAATCCGTGGTAAAAGATTGTATGGTAAAGTTTACCGTGGTTTACCATACAACGAACCGTGGTGAGCCATGGTATTCCAGGCTGAACCATGAAAATCCATGATAATGTATCGTGAATCCATACGGTAATAAATATGGTAATAAAATGTATGGTCAATTTTACCATGCTTTACCATTCAATGGTAGACTCTGAAACTTCATTGTTCAAATCCGTGGTAACAAATCATAATAGTAAATCAAACATCAGACGAACCGTGGTAATTCAGGTTCACAATACCCAGCAATTTAGTGTCACATGTATGTACCATACTACACTTTTCTGAGACAATTTGTGTTTCTATGAAATGTTCCCTAAAAGTTGATCTTTGTAGAAAACAAGAGTTTCTTACAATAATAAAGTTTTATTTCATAATTATTACTTTCGAAATATCACACAAAATTGCCAAACTATAGGTTTACAATACATATTCCATTACAAATAATGGCTCACATATCCATATATCCACACAGTAAAACCACTGATAAAACGTAGGTTTTTTTCCTACCATACATTGACAGTTTGACTGTAAAAACGTCCTGTTGAGTTCACACCTTAATCACACTAGCTCGCGCTAGCAGACAATGGCACCGTTCGATAAGCCATATGTACCGGTACATCCGACTTAATCGTGGATAAAACAACATGGTGCCACTGCCATCAAATTTGCTTGCTGTTTCAAATGGGCGCATCAACAATGCAAGGCACGTCGTGAGCATGCATACGACGTTCGTAAGTCTTTGTTATATTCTCCGTTTCAGAACCACATATAGGCACTTTAATAAAATACACCATTTACACCTCTGCTTGGAGACTGTCATTGTAAAGATCATAACTTGCATGAAAAAGGACTTTTTGTTTGGTTAGTAATCATGCATTCAGATGAATGCTATATATGCCGATCGTATACAGCTCATAATGTGATGAATTATATAGTTTCAATCAAAAATAAAAACAACAATCTATTAAATAACCGATATATTCATACATCTGATAAATCACCGCCAGGCCGTAAATTATAAAGAAGAGTTGTCTTTCTTATTTGGCCGATAGATGGCGCGCTCATCATGACGGAAACGAGGCTAAAATGTCGAGCAGTTGTGTACGCTGTTGTTTCATGGTTTGTGTGAGAAAATTCGCGTTGTTTTGACTCTTCACTGTAACCCAGCTGGCCTACTGTGTGGTCAAGCAAAGTTGATCGTTTGATCGACTAAACTGAGTAGCTCAACAATGAATATGATGTTGTGTTCATGGTGTTACTCGTCGAGCGGACCGGGGTGGCGGATTATGGAAATGCCGCAACAACAACAATGATATGAACAACGATACCTGGGGCATTGACACTGTGTGTCATTGTCAAGTCAACTGGCCAATGAAGAATGGCAAAGTCCAGAAAGTTGCAGCCCGAGTTTTGAGATTTAGCAGTGAGTATTTATTTTGTCTGTCTATGTAATTGTTTTATGATACAAAAACTTGCTGAGTCAACATTTTTTTATTGTGCACAAAGCCAGCATTGGCAAAGGTTGTGTTTATAAATGAAACTTGATTGCGAAACATGTATCTTAAACACCAAAAATGTGCAAACATAGAGATTATAATATGGTTCTATGATATCGACAACAAAATAGAAATAAGCACATATGAAGTATGATTACATATCCCACTCCCGGGCCTATAAGCACAATGTGGGATAAGTTGACTAAATGAATACATAACAAAATGATGGGTTTTAAATATTTTGATAGAAGTCCACCTTCATGTAAACAAAAAAGTCTAGGCAAAATTAAACTGTGAAATGTGCTATTTTTGTCAAATCTGACCTTTTTCTGCATTTGACTGTGGTGGCATTAGGTTGTCCTCCTCTGATAGAATGGTGAGAAGTTCAGACTCGAGCAGACCAGAAGAGGAGGTCTCTAACAAACACAGAGTGGCCACTAACATATGTCCTCCATTCTCCACCTCAAACCTCTCCAGTACGTCTCCCAGCAGTCTGTTAAATGCAAATATGAATTGAAGGAAATTTTCAATTATTTTTATCATCAATACAGAAGAACTAGAAACACTACAATTGATCAAATTTTCTACACCAGTCTTTCCATTCAATTCAGAGGTTAAAACCATTCAATTAGATTGTCTCTCCCATTAAATATCCCAGGATATCTTAACTTGATATAAAATGCTCCAATAAAGAGCCAGTAAATATCCTCCAGACACAAGGCATACTCACTCCAGTAGTCCATCTTTAAGTCCACCAACTTTTTCCGAGATCTTGTGGAAATCTCCAAACACTCTGAGCTCTTCACATGCAATGGAGAGCCATAGTGGATTAGCAGAGGAATTCTTGTTGAGCAGTTCAATCATCTGGTCAAGGGTTAACCTTTTTTGGTAACGACCCAGAACTTCTGCCACTATGTCCTGTGGGTGGAATAATTGAATAGCACATTGAAATAAAATACAATTTTTACACTTACATAAAACAAGATACAGTGTTCCAGCTATCCACCAGTGTTCAAATATATAGGATATTTAATCATTATAATGCTGAAATATTAAAGGACTGAAGGTCCAAAAAGTGTGATTTTTATTACATTCCATACTAGATGAATGAAATTTAAGCCTTCAAAAATTAAGTATCTGTGCAAGAAAATCCAGTTAGTACTGGGCAGCATAATACAATAACACTGCAGTCTATATTCTCAATCCATCTCACTGTTTGATTTTCACTGGTTTAACACTCTATCTGCCTGATAACGTTTGTATTATTACCAGAAAGTGATGCAATCTGACATCAATACATAATCCACATGTTAAGCTTTTCATTTTAAATAAAATGGGTCCTTGGTTTCAATGTATTGTGTGAATTAAAAGGAAACGTTTTTAATAGCAGAAATTGCGAATTAAACTCAATGTAACCCAATATCAATATTTCTATGATGAAATTAAGAAAACTCAGGACAGTTCTGGAGTTAAAACTGTCCAGAATGATTATGCTGACTACAACTTATTATTGACTTACAAAGAAGATTGTATTTTAAGTTGTTGCTTCAAGTTCATTTGAATCCGAACTAGAACTCGTGGACTTCGAAAAACCCATCCTATTTTGTAATTGGTATGTAATAGATCTGGGCTTTGTTCCTCATACTTGTATGCCGAAATAATACCCTGTCATCATTGGACATGCTCTCGGAGTGGCAGACTAAATGGTCTGGTTTGTATGTCAGTCACCCTTGAAGTGTCAGCAACAATGCTGATTGCTTGATTTATAGGTACTGTATCAATAATTGATACCCATCTACCCAGAGTTTGTTTGAGTCACTCTCCTGGTCGTTCCTGCCATCTTGGTCAAAGTGGTCTTGGGTTTGTCATCGGAAAAGTAACAGCTCTAATAGGCTGTTCCATTAAGTGATCATAACCCGTGAATTTGGAGAGGAATGACACGGCGCTTAGGATAATAGATTTGCATAGAATTTCCCGTCAAATAGAACACGGTAGAATACAGATCGGTGACAACTTGTACATGAGGTTGATCTAATCAAAACCCCTCGGCTTTCCCCAAGTGATTGTGACCCATGTGTAGTGTGAATTGGGGAAGAGATAGTTCTATGTGGGATGATCAAGATATACGGGTAGTACATTCAGGCATATAGGACAGAAATAGAAAATTATATATCTGTAAAGGGGCATAACTCTGTAAAATATGGGTCGAGGGGAGCCACTTTCGATAGGCGTCTGACTTAGCACTCTGTAAAATAAGAACCGAGACGAATAAGCTGTACCGAACATGGATCTGCAGATTGAACTTGTACATTCAGCTACAGATAACAAAATTGGAGATTATTACATCCGAAAGGGGCATAACTCCATAAGCCGAGGCGAGTTATCCTTTGTTGGCTTGTAGAATACAACAATATAAATAAGTTTCCAAAATATAGTAGCTATACCGAACACAGTTCTGCAGATATAGTTGGTTACATTCAGGCATATAGGACAGAAATAGAAATTAATAAATCAGTAAAGGGGCATAACTCTGTAAAGTATGGGCCGAGGGGAGCCACTTTCGATAGGCGTCGGACTTAGCACTACTGTAAAATAAGAACCGAGACAAATAAGCTGTACCGAACACGGATCTGCAGATATAACTTGTATATTCAACTACAGATAACAAAATCGGAGATTATTACATCCGAAAGGGGCATAACTCCATAAGCCGAGGCGAGTAATCCTTTGTTGGCTTGTAGAATACAACAATATAAATAAGTTTCCAAAATATAGTAACTATACCGAACACAGCTCTGCAGATATAGTTGGTTACATTCAGGCATATAGGACAGAAATAGAAATTAATAAATCTGTAAAGGGGCAGAACTCTGTAAAATATGGGCCGAGGGAAGCCACTTTCAATAGGCGTCTGACTTAGCACTAGATGAATAAGTGTTGAAAATTTGGTGGTTGTATCTCAAGCGGTTTTGCCTAAAATGCGTTAACGGACGGATGGACGTACGGACAGACGGACGGACGGACGTACATGGCAACGACAATACCCCGAGGCCAAAATGGCCGAGGGGTAAAAATCGGATGTGAAGCATTATATAAAAAAAAAATATTTTCTGTTTCTCAATGTCTTTTCAGACGGGTGAAAATCATGGAGGGGCATTGTACGCAGAAACACATGGTCAGGAAATTGAAAATATCCTCAGAAATCAACATGTTTTGATTATTCCACTTTGGTATAGGGTCGACAAGTATGTACTCATCTCGCATTTATTCTTTCGACTCGCACACCACAGAAAGCTAAGGAATATTGGGGGAAAATACAATTTAAACTGAACTGATTACCGTAGCTGTTCGTATTTTGATGACTTTTTTTAAGCTGGCAAGGTGGGCTGGTCATTTTCTGAGGTATAATTTGTTCATGGGGGAAAAGCGTGAATTTGAAATATTCATGGCTCCAGTAATTTGCTTGCAAAAATGTTGCGAATGGATCAAGGACGGAATGAGGGAACATAGGGGGTGTCAGAGCGATTGTCAAGACAGTACAGAAAAATTGATAATCAAGCTACATTAACCAGCATTTCTCTGAATATTTTCGATAAATTTCTTGATCATCAAGTGATAACTGTAACAAAAATCAAAATATGTCTGTTTCTGGAAACAGTCTTGGAAAAATTTGAGTAGGTAGGGCCAAAAATTTGTTTTGTTTGGGAAATAAATTTTATTGTGATGTCCAGTGCCCCTGTCACATGTGCAATGTTGCTCAAGTTTAGTCACGAATATCCCTCTATTCAGCACAGTAAAATTTCTTTAGGCAGGGAAACGTGCCCACATTAGCGAAAATATTCAAATTCCACGAATTCTGGCAAAGTAGGTAGGCTATTAAATTAAATATCAGACTTACTGATTGAGGAATCAACATAACTGAACATTGATTATCAATGGGAAAAAATATTTTTAAAAAAACTTATTTTTTTTTTTTTTTTAGCACAACGTTTAATCTCTCTGATTTGAGCAGTTTGAGACAAGAAACGAGAAGAGAGGCTTTGAACACGCGATTTGTCGAAGAACGAAAAATTTGACTTCACAATTTGATAAATAAGTTTGCTTGAATCTTCGGGGTTTATTTTAATGCATTATTTCAATGTATTCATAATAAAACAAAATCGGCAAACTGAGATTTTCTAGCAGAGAAATGATATAGATTTTGACTGTCAGTTGCCGACTTCATTCAAGGAAAAATATCAGTTCACTTGCCCGTGTCTGCCAACGCACTTCGGCTTGTACTATTTCAAGCCAACAACTCTGTATCTTTCTTCCGAAGTTGACGGAGAATATGTTTAAAATTGCCCTAGTAATAGTTATCAGGTCAACTAAAGCATAAACGTCGGTAAGTTTTCCATTCCCTGATCTGGAAGTGTGCTTTATTCGCCTGTTTATTCGAGCCCGTTTATTCCTCATCTCCATGCGGGAAGAACATCACACTTTACGGTTGTCGCAAAACCAGGCACTCTCCTGCTCAAGAGATCCGAGTATAGCTAACACTTTGATTACCATCGTCACCTCTGTGCAGAGACTGATCGCTTCACAAATACCCGGGGTATATCTATCTATACAACAGGAACATCCGGGTGACTTCGTCAATCTCTTAACGTACAAGAACAACAACATCCACATTCCGTGTAAAAATTACCCTTCCAATTTCGAGCATTTCTTCGCAAAAAAAAAGTATTAATTCTCATCTGCCATCGCCCAAAAACTATACAGACTCACAACATTACAATTGTGACCAACTAGGCAAGTTTCAGTGCCTAAGTCTTCCTAGTTTTTCCGCTCTTGATGTACAAAGTTTTCTATAGCTCAATGGCCGCCCCCATGGCCAGGGACGATTCATTATTCCCATCCAAAACTTCAAATTATGAACTACACAGTCTTTTTTACCCGGATCCATAAGTAGCTTACATACAGAGAAACAGAGAGAGAGAGAGAGTAAATTAGATTTTAATGTCAAATTACAAAGAAACATTTCAAACACAGAGTGAATAAGCAGTTGAATCTGTCTATAGTGGTCCA
>JAVTVY010019151.1:0-73580 GCA_036873755.1 Hanleya hanleyi
AAATAAACCTATTGTCTTTCCCAGATAATAAATCCCAGACATTTTCGGCGATATTTCGGAGACAATTTATCGTACAACATTGAAACTTCACACAGTATATCAACAAAAAAACATTAGTTTTATTCCTGTCTGCCATTAAAATTTGTTGAGAATTGACGGAAATCACCGATACCTACCATGTTATTTTTGGGCCACGATGACTTTGATCTCTCATTGTTATAACATGCAAGCTTGACGTCATGACGTCAAACATATAACTCACAAATCTCCCATCTAATTTTTGTTTTCGCGATATATTGAGAAATACTGGAAGCATTTTCTTGATATTTTGGAATAAATTTAGCAATTTTTATCTACTGTGTGAAATTTCAACGTTGTCCGATAAATTGTCCCAGAAATATCGCCGAAAACGTCAGAGATATATTATCCGGGACAGACAGTGGACCCGAAGTCATGCATGGTTTAATAACTGGTGTAAATATGGTAAGTTACTATTCCAAGAGAGGACCACTAAGCTAACATTTTTGATAAGTCTGACAACTGCAGGTCAAAAATAGCCCAGTTATCATCGATTAAAAATATTCCCTATGTTAAAAAGATAGCAAAGGCAACCCGATTAATGCACCAGAGCTCATGTGCTCAGCCAGAGCTCATGTGCTCAACAACGCTGCTATCGAGGCAGGATAGTATTGTCTAAGGATTAACTTGAATTATAGTGCAAACCCGAGACTGAATGATAATTTCAGCTTGTATATCATTGCAGTGATCGTCACTTGTTATGAGACATATTGGCATAAATCAAGGTTCAGTTGTTACAATGTTATACTACTCAGATGCTCCCAGAGAGTGCCAATTTACCATCAAGCCCCTCTCAGACCTGACAACTTGTCTACGCCCTTGTAGTTATATTGTTTTGCTGTACTAAACACCACTGGCATTACGTAATGCAAGATTTACAAAATATCTAGACCTGCACCTTTTCAGAGCGAATTGAATCATAATTCGTACTGTATGTATTGTAACTTACATATATTTGGGTGTAACAGCGCCATCGACTGTACCCTTATTAAATGTCCAGATGGCGCTGCTGACCTGCAATATTTAACCGTCAGCAGCGCCATCTGTACATTTTAGGTGTACAGTGGAATAAATCTATATGTTTATAATCATCATTTAGTCTTGGAATCTCGTCGAAAAGGATTGGGCGTTATCTGCTCACCAGCTTTCACGAGTAGGCCCCCTATAGTGACGTCGCCAGTCCCGACCCAGCGTGAGTTCCGGCCCACAAGTTTCCCAAAATATTGCTATTTGATTCCCAAATCTTAAACCTGTTTCAATTCAATGCCTATTAATCTCCGTCAGGAAGATGATACAACGTAGAAAACGGAAGTTAAAACTAAAAGTTAGCTCCCCTAGCGGAGAGTTGTCCGCCCCTAGGAGAGCTCTCCCATCCCATTCCAGCAGGATTACTATATAGACTCTGCAGCAGCCATACTCGTCCTCTATTCTCTGTTGTACCTCGAACAGTACACATCGGGAAGGAAGTGTTTATACAACCTGGGTTGTTGTTGTAACGACCCTCAGTATCCTTATCGGTTTTTGACTTGTGTTATTTCTTGTCAGAAGTTCTTTATTTGTTGTCGGAGACTCTTTCATTAATTATGTCTGAGCTTCCGATTTCTATTGCTTGTAATTCGTGTGGGCAATTCTGGTCCAGTTTGGACGCCCACACGGTTTGTTTTTCTTGCAAAGAGTTATGCTATCGGCGAAGTAATTGCGCCGAATGTGTATTATGGGACCCGCTGGCTTGGAAGAATTATGCCCAAGCCAGGCGGGCCTACCTTTTACAGGCATCTGACGACCCGTCTCTGTCGGAAGTCGACAGACGCCTGTTGGAAATTGCTTTGGTAAATGACATGGAAACTAACGAAGATTTCGTTGGTATCGGTGTAAATGTTTCTCATGAGCTTAGTAATCAGAACTCTCCCGCTTCTGTAAATATTCCACCCAGCGGAACAGTTCTAGATAAATCACAAATTCTAGACAGCTTAGCATGTACAGGTGTGGCTATGTCGGGAGTAGCCAAACCGGTTTCTTTGTCTAGGTCAACAAAGACTTCTCGACCCAAACCCACCTTGGCTGACCCGTCTATTGTTCTCGTCGGACAAAAGAATGCAGTGGGAACGCATATTGTTTCGACTTCTCCATTGTCTATTGGTTTGGCACACTCCGTTTCCTCTAAACGAAATAAACATCGTGACGTGTCAGTTTCTCCTTTGCGGGTAAAATCAAAACACAGTTCTAAAGTTGTTTCTCGTTCTATGGTGGGTCGTTCGGACCTAACTTTGAGTGTCCAAATTGCTGATTTGGGGTCTTCGACTTTTGCGGTTGCTGATTCACATCATCGGTACCATGCTTCTACTCGACGCTCACGTACTCCGCTACGTCGTTCACGTTCTCGGTCTCCAGTTCAGTCACATGTACGTCGTTCTCATTCGCCTGTACGACGATCTCGTTCTCCGGTTCGTAGCTCTCGTCCACCGGGTGATTCTACTACGGCTCGCCGTCCTCGTACTTCAATTCTACATTCTCCTGCGTCTCCACGCCGTTTGCCACGGCTTTCGGTATCGCCTTCTGATAGAGAGCGTCATGTTCATTCATCGCGAACTCCATTCCTTGATCATGCGGTCGTCCACGATTTGCCTAGTTCACGCCGAAGTCATATCAGGCGTCCGCCTATGCCAGTTTCGTCGAGTTCATCTAATGATTCTAGTGATTCTGATGATTCCGCCTCTTCTAAAGTCAAGCCGGAACCTGCTCCTAAGATGGATATTGCAGATAAAATGGATGCACTTTTGTCATTACTACCGGATATGCCGCGTGCTTCTGTTGTTCTCCCGTCCCGTAGAGTAGGTCGATCAGCGGCTTCTTCGGCCTTTACGTCCTCGATGTCTCCATCTCGTCCTTCGTGTGCGCCTTCACCAGCTTTGAAGGATGATTTAGTGAAGTTTGATCGGCAATTAGAGGAAGACAACAAGTTGCGTAAACCGCGTTTTCATTCTCTTTTTGACATTCATGATAACGTGTTGCCTGACAAACCACCCAAACGAGATCGGGATTTGAGTCTTGTTTCTAAGGTGGGCAAGTTGGCCCCTTTATCGGTCTCTTCCAAAGTTATGGAGAATAATTTGGAAATGTTACAAGAAATACAACGGGCTTCATCTACCGCAGATTGGTTTCTGTTAGCGGCTTCTCGTATTGCTTTAGATCCTGCGTTAATTCAAGACGATGGGTCGGCTTATTTAACCCCGGGTCGTGTGGCTTACTTGCGGGGTTTCCTAGACACGCTAGTTCACGCTAACCGTCGAGTCATTGAAGCTGGTGCATATTCCTATGTTTCACTTGTTCAAGCACAACGGGAGTCCTTACTTAAGGTGGTCAAACCAGATGTCCCTTATTTGGTTAAGGATCAGTTGCTTCATCAGCCATTGGCATCTAAATTCATCTTCAATAGTGCTATTGAGTCTGTTATGCCCTCGGTTCGTGAAGAACGGACATCTCGCCTGATTGCATCTGTAGCTCGTCGTCCGGGCGGTTCCGCGGAGCGTAAGCAGAGAAGACCTCGTACGTCTTCCACCACTACCACCCAGCAGGAGGGCACTTCTCGGAGTAATTTTCGGGGCATTGACAAACCTCCAAGAGGCCGTGGTCGCCGTTCCTTTCGTGGAAAATCTTCCAAACGAGGGGGACATTCCAACAAATGACTATTGCATTCCCGTTCCTGTTCAAACCGAAGATTTTCAACTCCCTGCTTTCCGCTCTTTTACTCATCAGGTCGTGGGCGGGCGTCTGCAGGTCTTCTACGAGAATTGGCGGCTCATCACCGACGACGCCTGGATTGTAAGAGTTTTAAAGGAGGGCTTCCTGTTCAACTTTCAATCTCTGCCCAAACTCATCGCTTGGCCTCGTTCCTCTCGTCTGCCAGTTCCCGCAGGTCACTTACAGACGCTGCTATCTTCGGTCACCACGCTCATCGACAAGGGAGCAGTAAGGGAATTACCACGGACCGAAGACAGCCTAGGGTTTTACAGCCACGTGTTTCTGGTACCAAAGAAGGACTCAGACCAGATGCGTATGGTGATCGACCTAAAGGTTTTGAACAAACTTCATCTCATCGCTCCACCTCATTTCAAGATGCCTTCTGTGTCATCGATTCGGGCCCGCGTACATCTCCAGGATTGGTTGGCCTCAATCGATCTCCAGGACGCGTATCTTCATATTCCAATCCATCCACGTCATCGCTGTTACCTACGCTTCATGATCAACGATCGTCGCTTCGAATGGCAGGTTCTTCCTTTCGGTGTCAACATCGCCCCTTGGTTGTTTACCCGGATCACTACACCGGTTATGGCCTTTCTTCACTTACGAGGGATTCAGATCGAGGTCTATATAGACGACATACTCCTGTGGGCAGCGGACGAGTCTCTCCTCAACGCCCAGGTCCGGTTCACACTACTGGTGTTACAACACCTAGGTTTCATCCCTCATCCTCTCAAGTCAGAGTTAGTTCCGGCTCAGGTGCGCCGCTACATTGGAGCGATATTCGATACTCAGTTACAACTGGTGTACCCTCCGGAGGATCGTTGGGACAAAATTCAACTGCTGGTGCGAAAGTTTTTGTCATCAACGTCACAGACACGACAGCAGTGGCAAAGTCTGGTGGGTCTGCTTACTTCCACACAGGGCCTTACGCATTACGGCCGACTCCAAGTTCGACCTCTACAGTATCATCTGTCTCCCTTCCTACAGACACCTTACCTAAATCCAGCGGTTCCGGTGTTGACGTCTCTACATCCACATCTGATTTGGTGGCTCTCTCGCCACAACGTCATGCAGGGAGTACCATTCCGTTTTCCGGTTCCGGTTCACCATCTTTACACCGATGCTTCGGAGACCGGCTGGGGAGCCCATCTGGACGACTTGGAAGTGTCCGGCAGATGGTCAACATTGGATGCCAAACTTCACATCAATCTTCTGGAGATGAAGGCTGTCATCCTAGCGGTTCAACATTGGAGTCAACGTCTCACGAATTCATCGCTTCTCATCGCGACGGACAACTCCACGGTCATTGCCCACATCAACAAGATGGGTACCACCCGATCGCTATCAACGTTTCGTCTGGTTTGGGATCTGTACGATTGGGCTCGCCTTCATCATTGTTATATTCATGCTCGCCATGTTCCCGGTCGTCTCAATGTCTTAGCGGACAGCTTGTCCCGGCCAGACACCGTTCTTCAGACAGAGTGGCAGCTTCATCGGGAGGTGTTCCGACAAATTTGCAGCATTTGGGAGTCACCTTTGATCGATCTGTTTGCGACGAGGAACAACGCCCAGTTAACCCTGTTCGTCAGTCCGATTCTGGATCCTCGAGCCTTTGCCATCGACGCTCTGTCCATCAACTGGGACAACTTCCTAGCTTATGCCTACCCACCAATGGCCCTGATTCTGGAAGTTCTTCAAAAGATTTCTCGACACGACTGCATCATTCTGCTCGTAGTTCCGTGGTGGCCTCGTCGACAGTGGTTCCCGATTCTGGTCCCGCTCCTCACTGCTCCACCACGTTGTCTCCCAGTTTGGCCCAGCCTGTTATGTCAACCGCACGGGATTCTCCATCACAACCCGCGGTGGCTCAACCTACACGTCTGCAGACTATCCAGAATGCACTCTCACTCCAAGGATTTTCAGCAGAGGTTGCACGGACGATGGTTTCAGCCAACCGATCCTCCACATCGCAGCTCTATCAGGCGAAATGGGCCTATTTCGTCTCCTGGTGCCGAGAACATGATGCCGATCCCGACACTGCCTCTGTTTCCCTAGTAGCTGACTTCCTCCTTCACCTTCACCGTGATAAGAAGTTCCAAATCAGCACCATTGAAGGGTATCGATCTGCTCTGGCTAGGGTGTTACGGCTTACTTCGGGTACTGAAATTAGCCTTAATGATAATATCTCTGCGCTAATTCGCGCCTTCGCATTACAGTCGCGTCGTACTCGGCAACTGTTACCGAAATGGGATATCGGTGTGGTTCTGTGTGCTCTGATTCATCCACCTTTTGAACCCTTAGAATCCGCGTCTTTTAAAGCTGTGTCTTATAAGACGGCCTTTTTGGCGGCGTTTGCTTTGGCGTCCAGAGTGTCTGAACTTCATGCTCTTGAGAGATCTTCTATGACCTGGAAAGCGGATTGGTCTAGCATTGCTTTTCGGCCCATTCCTGAATTTATCGCCAAAAATGAGTCTGTTCGGTCAGGTCCGTGTGCTCAACGCTCGTACTCCATTCCTGCGTTATCAGACTTTGTACATGGTCTCGAGGACGATCTTCTGCTATGTCCTGTTCGAGCCATCCGCCACTATCTTACTCGTACCGACCCCGTTCGCGGCTCTCGGCGCCTGTTATTTCTGTCCCTTCGCACATCTGCAAGGCGTGACATTACAAAAAATACCATTGCCGCCTGGCTGAAGAAAACCATTAAGTGGTCTTATCAACTGGCCATTGACGCCCCTCCACTGTTGTCTACTGCTTCTTCACATGAAATCCGAGCCATAGCTACGTCATGGCCTTTATGGAAGAACTTGTCCATCCATGACATTGTCCAGTCTTGTGCCTGGACGACGAACTCCACGTTCACCAATTTCTATCTGAGAGATATGTCATTCCAATCAGATAGTGTGACCACGCTTGGGCCTTTGGTAGCCGCCCAACACGTGGTCCAGTAAAAATTTCAAAAAGGGGGGGGGGCGGCATTTTGGATCACCACAGCAAATCAGACAACTTGCTGTATCATCTCATCTCATCTCCCATTCGTATCATATCTGGAAGGAAGAAATAAGTCAGATGGCCAACCGGGGATGTCCATTTCATCGTTATGAAGGCCTGACACTATGGTGAGTTGTTCAACTTTGCCTTAACTGAGGTTTGCTTGTGTCTTTCAGAAACTGACTTCCTTCTAGATGTCTCAGCTGGGTCACCTGTGCCTCAACTCACAAGACACCCGCTCCAGGCCTAGTGTCATCAGTAGTGAAGAAAGTACAGAGAGTTGAAGAGTGCGCAGCTCACCCAGGGAGCAAGCATGGCAATTCCAACGCATCTAGTTTCATCACTCCAAGTATGGTGAGTTGTCCTCAAGAAGCTTGCGGTCTGAGAGTGGTGTGGACTTGGTGCCTTCCAAGATTCGGGATTGCGTACGTCCCCCCATTTCTTACGGTTGGACCAAGGATCTCCCTGTATGCAACGGCTGTGACGGAGATTCCCCCTAGTCATACAGAGTCTACCAAGAGGACCTTCTTGTTACCTAGGGTGCCCGGGTTCCTGCGACTTGGTGGAAATGTGTACCACATCACAAGCACAGTTACATGGATGGAGACACTCAGATAAGTAAAACTGTATCAATTCCTTCAATTACCCTATGAGTCTGAGACCAGGGTTGGCTTGTTGAGTAATAATGTCTCATATTTATACCCATGTCTGTGTCGTTCCAGCGATTACTAGTCTTCTATGGGAGTTACCACGAGGCCGAGATTCCCGCCTCCATATGTTGGTACTGTGGCATTGAATTGAAACAGGTTTAAGATTTGGGAATCAAATATCAAACATTTATAAATAATGTTTCTATTTGTTACCAAATCAAACCTGTTTCAATTTGATTGGCCCTCCCTCCGTCCCCTCATGCCGGCCTTAAACACTACAGGTCTCGGTAATTATAATGAGAATAGAGGGCGAGTATGGCTGCTGCAGAGTCTATATAGTAATCCTGCTGGAATGGGATGGGAGAGCTCTCCTAGGGGCGGACAACTCTCCGCTAGGGGAGCTAACTTTTAGTTTTAACTTCCGTTTTCTACGTTGTATCATCTTCCTGACGGAGATTAATAGGCATTGAATTGAAACAGGTTTGATTTGGTAACAAATAGAAACATTATTTATAAATGTTTGATTTTTGTCATATAACCATGATCGCGCGAAATCATAAAACATTTGTTGCATTCAAGCATGTTGATCAACCTCTCAATCATCTGCCCATGGTCTTGCCAATGCAGCGCTCACGAAAATCGTAACTCGAGTACTGATTAGCATTTTTTCTCTTTAATCTGCTATTTCAAGGTAAAATAAGTAAAAGTACCATTGATTTAACATCATTTTGAGTGAAAAAACGCTTATTAGCCATCGGAGTTATTTCAGTGTCCAATATATATCTTGCCAATATGATCAGCTCGACCATATCACTATCACCCCCAACCCGCATTCTTAAACGCCAAATATTCACTTATGAGATGCAGACATGCAAAAGGAAATATCCAGATAAGACCCTATTTTGTGGGAAAAATTAGCATGTTGACGATTGCATTTATTTATATCTGGATCAAAGGTCAATGTCAAAACGAGGCTGGATCGGAACTGGCGACAGTGGGTCGGAACTGACCCCTCTCATTTTAGAAATGTAATGAATGAATGAATGAATCTTTATTTAAACTCGATAATTTCATAAGCCATGGCCTTTTTACATGAAAGTCGAGTATTATAACAATAAACAAAGATAATTAAAACAACAATACATATTAAGAGAAGAATAACATTGCAAATAGAGTTTAAACTAAGCGGATACCTGTACTAAAATAATTCAACAAAAGAACTGCTAAAAAGAAACTAAGATCGAACATAATAACATAAGTAAATTTGTTAAGAATTTTCAGTTTGAATTAAAATAATCCAGTATATTAATTACTAAACAAAATAATAATAATAATACTAACAATAATAATAATAATAATAATGCAAAGAGAGATCAGATCAAGTGGATACTAAAATAATTCGGTATAAGAATTACTAAAAACTGACCGGTCAAACTAAAAAATTAAGTAGATTTGTTAAACTTTTAAGATAGACTAAAATATTTCAGTATAACAATTGCCAAACAAAATTTCAGGTTGAACATAAAAAAGTTAAGTATATTCCCAAAGGTTCAGTTTATCCCCAGCTAAGTTAGTTTGTTAATAAATTCTCTAGACTAAGATCAAGATAATGATTTTGCTAATCAAACGATTTCATTCGAAAACAGATGCAAATTTCACTTTGGTGGGTCGGAACTGGCTCCTCGTCTGTATCAATATTTGGTCATTTCTGAATATCTCGAAACAGAGCACACCGCCGGGTTTCGTGTGCGCGGTGATGACGAGAATTTTTAAGTATAACCTGATTTTCCGTGATAAATAGTCTTTTTAAATCTTTTATTTCAACCCACATTTTCAACATTTTATCGAACATTAATATGGTATTTTATGTGCCGGAAATAGCTTAGAATGCATCTCCTGCAATCTAAGACCCCGGAGCTTCCCGGGCATAGGCCCCTGGACCCTCGCCTAATTGTGCTGTGATCGATGGTAGGAGCAATCGGAAATTGTTTCCGCCGCCCCTAAAGAAACAAAGTTAATACTGGGAAAATGCTGGATCATATGACCTGTACGTAATATTTATATTCAAATAATTGTCTTCGGTATTAAACACTATACCGGTATATCACGCTCTCCATAAGGAGGAAATAAAGATGATAATAATAATGTCGGGGATGTACAGAGACAATGCTTGTAAAGTGCTGGGCACCATTTCAGAGAAATAAAGGAACAAAGCCAACGCTGGGACATCATTTCACAGGAGCCGCGGAGCGCATTTGAAGGGGGGGGGGGACTGAACTCTATACCAGCCATGTTAAATGTTGGACTGGTCAGGCCCGTAGCCAAGGGGGCGGGGGGGGGGGGGGCTTCTGGGTTTGGGCAGTAGTATAGTAAGTGGATTTCAAGTAGCATTTTGCCGGGAAGTTTACTCTTGGGGAGATGACGGGGAGTTCCGAGGTGGCGCCACCAGCTCAAGAGACCAAAAACTACCTCCAACACAAGAGAGCTCCCTGACTCGATCGGGTGTGACCTTGGAGCGGGGAGGATCGAAAAAAAATACCGGAAACCATGAGAAGGAAGACTTATAGTAATAAACATAATCTATAGGTGTTGGACGATGTTATTAGGACGAGTCTAGCATCCGTGCGACCCGAGGGTCGAGCGTTTATTGTCCAGTATATCTCCGCAAAAAATAAACAAACAAAAAGGGAATTCCCCTTTGGCATCGATGATGCGGAACGCGGACTTTACACTTGGGGCCTGTGTTATACAATATACGGGAAAATTACAAGCGTCTAATCCGTCATTCATAATTCAGCCGTCGTCCATTAGAGAATATCCGCGTCCATAATCCGAAGACCTATTCCATATAACAGTATTAGCACCAAATTCAAAAAGACAATCATAGTATACAAAAACATAGGCTTGTTTCCTGCAAGAGAGAAGCGGTCAACAGTTTTCAATGATGCCGGCAAGACATCATTTTTTCGTTGAAAATATCAAATCCGTATCGCTGATCAGTATTCTTAATCCATTCGTTGTTAAGTCGTCATCTAAAGAATGATGTATCTCAGTCACGCTTTGATTGTGACTGTTCATATGAGTACCATAAGGATGTTGAAGTACATGGGTTCATACGGCCCCTAGCCCCGGGTTAAGCGGAATTAGACACAAGTTACGAAACGTAGCGCCATAGATCTTGCACGCTACGTTCGTATTTTGCTATCAGCATGCAATATGTATCGCCAAATTTGAGAAACTTGAGTGGAGGTGCTTGGTGGAATAGCCCTGTTTTATAAGTTTCTGCAACAATGTTTTGTGACGTTGATTAAAATCGTCACATTTAACACAGGATCTAGCAAATGCTACTAAGCGAGATATGTATACGCCATATGCAGGTCCCACTGGAATATTACTGTCCAGAAAGGGATAGTTTACGATGTCGAAATTGTAATCATCTCTTTTGTCATAAAGTCGACGAGAGAGAATGCCTACTTCATTTTTATATACATCTAAATATTATGTGCCTGTAGGGCTGTCTGTAGTTTCCTTCAAATCCAGTGAAGGTGAATATATATCCTTCACTGCGTCATTTATATAGCGATTATCTACAGCGAGAAGATCGTCTATATAGCGTTTGGTGAATGAGAAGGAACGGCCTTTGAGTGGATCGGTTTCTGAAAGCGCCTGCATATAGTCATATATTCATAAGAGAACAGATATAGGTCAGCCAACAGGGATGCACAATTAGTACCCATTGGAATACCTATATGCTGCTGATATATTGTGTTGCCAAATTTCATATAGATATGCCCATGCCTGTATGGGGTATGAGGGGGGGGAGGTGGTCATTTTGGGGGGGAGGGGTGTTACTATGGGTTGTTTGGTCTTGTTTTTCTCGTCTCGCCACGAAACACAAGATGGGAAGGGTCCCGGAGCTAAGCGGTGAAAATTTTCGAAAAGTACCGGGTAGGTCTGTAGGCCTATGTCACAATGTCATTTTTTGTTCTATGAAGATGTTCATTTTCACATCATTCCATAATCATCACATTTCTATCACCTTTGACATATCTAACATGTACTAACACTATTAATGTAGGTGTATCTCTGCGTTATGTGGACCACCATATAAGACGACGCGATGGTTTATGTAATCCATTCGGTTTTTGGATTTTCCAGCGCTCGGCTTTAGGTCTGTATTTTCGGGGTGTGCTGGATATCTATTTTATATTCCAAGCACCGCGCCGCTTGCACGTTTTATTTCTTTTATTTTTTAAACTACTTCAGGTGACTTTAGCCTGAACATCGTACAATATTTTTGCGTAGCCTTTATACTTCTAATTCTTCTGGACTGGTCCGTGTTGCATTGATAGGATTTTGTGTATATAAGTCACCTACCTGCTTGCTCGCCGACATCTGTACGTTTGTGTCATATATTTTGCAGGAATAAAACGGTATCACTCAAACTCGTCGCCTGATTATTATCTCGTACCGTACCTGGTGACAAATTGGCGCCCGATGGGGGACGGGTTTATTGAGTGCCGAGTTACTATTTGATGTCCTACATATCCATGGTGAGCGATGTCGGCTGGAGCCACAGACGATCCGCATTCCACGGTCTGGTAGGCCACTGCTCCTTATTGTGTGTAAAACACCGGCTGATTCCTCTGGCAATTTATTAGATGTCCAGTAGCCGTCCGGTTGAGCTTGACCTCTAATTTGAGCTGTTCTGTGTACCGGTACGTAGAGGATCAATTCGTTGAAGAAGTGCTATCAATTCGCGTGTTCCGAAAGATGTGAGATTTGGATACTTCGTCTGAACATCGAACATATAATTTGGGACCGGACCTGTATGAAAAATAATTGAGTGGTACCTTCACCGAAAATTGACTGATTCATTTAATTTACTGCAGAACTGTTAACAGAACATTGACTGAATTCGTGAAATTGGTTGCTGAACTGTATAATTGTATTTGACTTGAACTGAAATTTGATACTTTACTATTGACATTGAACACGGAACTTGAATGCTGACATTGAATAGCGAACGTGAATAACGAACGAATCTGACTGATTTTGGCGAGATGTGTGACATTGCATGTGCGCGCGAATTGCTTTTGGGGGTTTTCTTTTTCAGGGCTCGAATTCTGTTTTGATATGACTTGAATTAATTGAATTGGTAAATGGGTGTCTAGTGTATTTGCTGTGTACATATACGCGAGATATTTCTTGCAGGAAACAAGCCTATGTTTTTGTATACTATGATTGTCTTTTTGAATTTGGTGCTAATACTGTTATATGGAAAATGGAATAGGTCTTTGGATTATGGACGCGGATATTCTCTAATGGACGACGGCTGGATTATGAATGACGGACTAGACGCTTGTAATACAATTTTGATACATTGCAAACTGATACATTGTGATCAGAATATCTAGATCGTGTATGTAATAGATTAGTTGGATAGGATTTTCCATTTTCTGATAACGTAACTTTTGCTGAGATTTCCGAGTATTTCCGATTTTAAACGGCATTTTCTGCGGTTTTATATAGAGCTCGTAAAGTTGTCCTCTCGCTGTCCTGATATAGTTTGACATCGAAACTACCGTGTTACGTAATACTTGACGCGAGTTCGGTACGCCAGTTGTTATCCAATTACCTGTACTAATATATTCATATATTCGTGTGACAACTTTCATTCATCGTACATTCGCATTTCCCTATCATCCATTAAACTACTACAGCTCTTGAAATTCTCTGTTCATTGCATCATCAGTTAGACATGGCTGTTTCCTAGGTGTACTTGGAAAATGGATTCCTGGAACCCAGACGGATTTGAGGAGGAAACCGGCGGAGCAAAATCAAAGGTTCACGAACGTAAGTTTACGGACGAAGATGAACAATTAATGGTAGATCATCTGGAAAAGACCGGGAGGTATAATATCCCCACGGAACGGTCGTCACCGGTGAATCGATTTTGCAGACCTTTTACATGAGCCAACAAAAGCCCGACGAGTCGGTTGCCACGTGGGGTTGTCGACTCGAAGATACTCTGCAGAAAGCTGTGGAGAAAGGTTCATTAAGTTCAAGGTCATCTGATGATATGCTAAGAACCAAATTTTGGACAGGCCTACATAGTGACAGATTGAAATCTGCCATCAGACATAAATTTGACACTATTTTGAATTATGATGCACTTCTTAAGGAGGTGAGATGTGTTGAGAGAGAATTAGAGGATTGCGATGGTGTGCAAGCTTCCAACAGGGGTAAGAAAGTCAAACAAATGTCACAGACTTCCGAAAATTTAGAAACTGGGGCACTCGGAGAAATGAAATCGCAATTGAAGGAAATCACCTAACGTCTCAAGCGGTTGGAGGATAAACAGGTAAAACTTTCTAAACCTGACCCACTAGAAGCTATTTTGGATAAACTGACCTCTATGGAAAATAAAATTGGTCAAAATTCAAATCGGTTTAATCGAGGTAGGGGCTGGGATAGAAACTTCCGGTCGGAATGTAGTCCGGCTTCTGCTACCGAAAGTAGTTCTCTGGATTCTAACCAGACTGTTCAGGCTGATACTGTACCGAAAACTAGTGACGGGCAACATGGAGGTCAAGAAGAAGAAAGCCCGGAAACGATAAAAACATCTTTAGTGGGTGAAGCCAACGAGTCCACTATTATGGGTGACGGTGTTGAGTGCAAGTGTCTTCTCGACACTGGATCAATGGTAACCACGATCTCTGAGAAATATTTGAAAGATCACTTATCGTCACCATTGCGCTCTATAAATGACTTCAAGCTGGAGGTAAGTGGTGCCTCGGGAAACATTCTCCCATACTCGGGATATGTCGAGGTGGAGTTGTCCTGCCCTGGATCAAAGCAAATAATAATTGCTCCCGTTCTGGTCGTTCCGAAAACCGAGTACAATGAGCGTGCCCCTATGATTGTTGGGACCAATGTGCTTAAGTTCTTCATGGACAAGGTGAATGTGGGTAACGCTAGTCGGGAACCATGGGTGACTGCTTGTACTTTTCTGAGAAATGTAGGTAAGATTGGCGCTGTGAAGTCTACCAACACTCGTCCAATCAAAGTGAAGCCAAATGAGGTGTTGACATTAAAAGGTATCGTGCATAACCCTGTGAATAGTAAACAGCCAGTCATCCTTGAACAACAGGAGTCTAGACTAGGTGGTTTGTTAATGAGTCCACAGGTGGTGACATTGAAATCCCAGGGTGCAACAGTTTGGTTACCGGTCAGAATTTGCAATATGTCTGCACGGGTTATTTGCATACAACCTAAAACAAACATGTGTATATTGCAAACAGTGTCGGTTATTGAGCAGAGAGTAGGTCCTGATAATAATGAAAGGGTTAAGGAGACTAAAACCAGGTCATTAGAGGATCTGGGTGTGGACCTGAGTAGTATGATTACAACAGAACAACGTGAAGACGCTGAGGAACTACTAGGTCGTTGGACACACATCATGTCCAGCAGTCTTTTGGATCTTGGGCATGCTACTTCTGTCACAAACACGAAATAAATTTGACTGATAACAAACGGTTTAAAGACCCTTACAGGAGAATCCCACCAGCCCTGTTTGATGAGGTGAGAGTTCATTTATGTTGGCATGTGGTGCCATCAGAAAATCTTGTAGTCCATACTCCTCAAACGTCGTACTTGTCCGGAAACCTGACAATAGTCTCCGATTCTGTTTAGATTACAGAAAATTAAATGCTCGGACCGTGCGCGACAGGTACGCGTCACCTCGTATTGACGATACCTTGGATTGTCTCGCTGGTGCATCATGGTTCACCAAACTTGACCTAAGATCCGGGTACTGGCAGGTCGAGGTTAAAGAAGAGGACAAGTGCAAGACGGCATTTTCCGTAGGTCCACTAGGCTTTTACGAATGTAACCGTATGCCCTTTGGATTGACAAACGCCCCCGCAACTTTTCAAAGGCTAATGGAGTCTTGCTTGCATGACCTACATCTGAAAGAGTGCCTTGTTTACATAGATGACGTCATCGTCTTTTCCAAAACTTACGCGGAACACTTGCGACGTTTGGAATCCGTTTTCAGCAGATTGGAAGAGCAAAACCTTAAACTAAAACCATCTAAGTGCGACTTTTTCAGACGAGAGATGAAATACCTAGGTCACGTGGTATCTGAAGCGGGCATAGCTGCTGATCCTGAGAAGATAGAGGCTTTGAAGAAATGGCCGACTCCTCGAAATGTTGGTGAGTTGCGCACTTTTTTAAGTTTCGCCGGATACTACCGGAGGTTCGTGTCTGATTATGCGAAGATTGTTCGCTGCTTGAGCGACTTGTTGGTGGGTCGACCGAAGAAAGTTCGAAAGTCAAAGTCCGTCAGAGATCCCACGTGGGAATGGGGCGATCGTCACCAGGAGCCATTTCTCTTGCACGTCGACGCAAGCGCAGACGGTTTAGGTGCAGTGCTTTATCAGAATCAGAACGGTTGTGAACGAGTGATCGCTTACGCAAGTCGAGGGTTGAAGAAGTCCGAGAAGAATTACCCGGCTCATAAGAGGGAGTTCTTGGGGTTGAAATGGTCTGTGTGTAACAAATTCACCGATTACCTGTATGGTCACCGTTTTACTGTCAAAACCGACAATAATCCTTTGACGTATGTGCTTTCTTCTGCCAAACTAGATGCAACGGGACATAGATGGCTTGCTGAGCTGTCCACATATGACATCAGCATAGAGTACAAATCCGAAGCGAGTCATAGAGATGCAGATGCTCTTTCCCGTCATTCCAGCTTTGCGACTGATGCCGGAAGTGACGTACAGAAAATTGACATCAGAGACGACGTAGTCAAAGCGATATGTCAAATAGTTCATCGCCCATTCGCGAAAACCCTTGGGTTCAACTTGGAAACGGACTGCCCTCCTGTTGACATCCATGCCAGATGTGCTGCGCAGATTTCTTTGCCACTACTGAGTGATAAGGTGAGTTGGAGGAAAGCCCAGGTAATGGACGACGTCGTAGGCAGAGTTATTCAATTTGTAGATTCAGGAAAGCGACCGGATCAAGGGGCATTATCACAAGAGGACCCGGGTGTAAAGTGCATGTTGAAGGAGTGGGACAAGCTTGTATACAGGGATACAGTTCCCTTCCGTAAATCACAGAAAGATGGCCAGGATCTGTTTCAGTTGGTACTCCCTAAACAGTACAGGGAGTTCGCCCTCAGAAGCTTCCACGATGACGTAGGTCATTAAGGCAGGGATCGCACTCTGGAGCTCGTCCGTTCTCGATTTTACTGGCCGAGGATTTCCGAAGATGTTGTTCGAAAAGTTCGCTTCTGTAATCGATGCCTCCGGAGGAAGAGTCCAACATCCGGTAGGAGTTCTCCATTGGTAAGTATTGTTACAACTCAACCTGTGGAGCTGGTTTGTATCGATTATTTGTCTTTGGAAACTTGGGTGGGTATAGTAGCATACTGGTCATTACCGACCATTTCACGGGATTTGCCCAGGCTGTTTCGACTCGCAACCAAACTGCGCGGACTACTGCTGGTATACTTTTCGATACATTCTTTGTTCATTATGGATTTCCAGGTCGGCTCCACAGTGATCAAGGCAGAAATTTTGAGTCGCGGGTCATAACCGAGTTGTGTAAGTTAACTGGCATTGAAAAAACTCGCACCACACCATACCATCCTCAAGGGAACGGAATGTGCGAACGCTTCAATCACACTCTGCTCAACATGTTGGGTACCCTGTCAGCAGAACAGAAAGCCGATTGGAAAACGTACGTTCCTTCCCTTGTTCACTCTTACAATGCCACAAAGCATGACAGTACCGGATACTCCCCATTTTACCTAATGTTTGGGCGACATCCACGTCTAGCCTTGGATGCGTACTTGGGTATTGATCCAAATGAGTCTGATAGTGAAGAGCAAACTCAGTATGCTGTTCAGCTTAGGAAACGGCTTGATTTTGCACACAAGGTAGCGTCAGCGGAAGCTGAGAAAACCGCTAAACGCTATAAACGTAATTATGATTTGAAGGTTAGGGACTCTGCGGTTCAAACTGGTGACCGAGTGTTGGTTAAAAATGTTGGGTTAAAAGGGAAACACAAACTCGCGGATAGATGAGAGAGTGTTCCATATACTGTGGTAAAGCAACCTAATTTGGGTATGCCCGTCTTTGAAGTTAAGCGGGAAGATGGTAAGAAAGGTAAACGTATCCTTTTCAGACGTTGCCATCACCTGGTTCAAAATCTGTGAATACTCAACGAAAATCTGCGCCAGGTTTCAAACCTGGGATCCCCAAGTCCACTTCTAGGAGTGTTCGAAGGAGTCGCCGGATAAGAAAGAAGTCTGTGGTGAAAGAGGATACGTCAGGGGAGAGCGAGAGTGACTCAGAAGTGAAGTTTGTCACGGAACCTGTCGAAAGTGACGTCCGTCTCGGAGCTACGGTTCCTTTACATATTCCGACAGTTCACCGTTCTGACACTCAAACGACTGATCGATTTGACGTTCCCGCGTTGCATGACACCATTAAGACCGTGGTGACTGAACAGCCTCCGACGGCAGAGGTGTTTACAGTACCAGTGCCACCTATAGTGAGAACCCCTGTGGAGGTTAGGCGTTCAACGCGAAACAGACGCCAGCCACAGTGGCTCCGCTCGGGTGATTGGGTATTGCAGCAAACAGTGGTAGATCGTGACGAGGATTTCAGAATGGATCTAGATGTCGGGGACGACATTCCTCACCAGGGGGGATAGTGTCACAATGTCATTTTTTGTTCTATGAAGATGTTTATTTTCACATCATTCCATAATCATCACATTTCTATCACCTTTGACATATATAACATGTACTAACACTATTAATATAGGTTTGATTATCCAGGGTGTATCTCTGCGTTATGTGGACCACCATATAAGACGACGCGGTGGTTTATGTAATCCATTCGGTTTTTGGATTTTCCCGCTCTCGGCTTTAGGTCTGTATTTTCGGGGTGTGCTGGATATCTATTTTATATTCCAAGCACCGCGCCGCTCGGACGTTTTATTTCTTTTATTTTTTAAACTACTTCAGGTGACTTTAGCCTGGACATCGTACAATATTTTTGCGTAGCCTTTATAATTCTAATTCTTCTGGACTGGTCCGCGTTGCATTGATAGGATTTTGTGTATATAAGTCACCTACCTGCAAGAGAGTTTGCTCCAGTCGCTTGCTCGCCGACACCTGTACGTTTGCGTCATATATTTTGCAGGAATAAAACGGTATCACTCAAACTCGTCGTCTGATTATTATCTCGTACCGTACCCGGTGTTTTTCTCGTCTCGCCACGAAAAACACGATGGGAGGGGTCCCGGAGCTAAATATTTCGAAAAGTACCGCGTAGGTCTGTAGGCCTATATAGCTCCATACTGGCTATATAGGCCTACAGGTCCAACCTGGGATTTTTTTTTGGGCTTTACTATGGGTTGTTTCGTCTTGTTTTTCTCGTCTCGCCAAGGAAAACACGGTGGGAGGGGTCCCGGAGCTAAGCGGTGAAATTTTTCGAAAAGTGTCGGGTAGGTCTGTATATAGGCCCATATAGCCCCATACTAGCTATGGGGGTATAGGTCCATACAGGGAAATTTTTGTGGGTGTTACTATGGGTTGTTTCGTCTTGTTTTCCTCGTCTCGTCAAGAAAAACACGATGGGAAGGGTCCCGGAGCTAAGCGGTGAAATTTTTCGAAAAGTACGGGGTAGGTCTGTATATAGCCCCATACTGGCTATGGGGGTATAGGTCCAACCTGGGAAATTTTTTGTGGGCTTTACTATGGGTTGTTTGGTCTTGTTTTTCTCGTCTCGCCAAGAAAAACAGGATGGGAGAGGTCCCGGAGGTAAGCGGTGAAATACAGTAGGTCTGTATATAGCCCATATAGCCCCATACTGGCTATGGGGGGAGGGGGATAGGTCCATACTGGGTGGACGTTTTGGGGTCTAGGTGAGCCCCTAGTGGTCCTATGGTGGTGTCGTATGAGGTCTTATTTTGAAGCTCTCGTGGAGGAGCACCCGACTGGACTAATGTATCGTCCGTGTTCAATATTCTGCGAATGCGCAGTCTGGCCCGTGGTATAGCAAGCAGGCATTTTGGGGAGTATGTGGGGGTGTGTTTGGGGCAGCGTTGGACCACTACGGGTCCAAATGGGTCGTGGGAGGTGTCAAAGTGAAGCTTGTGTTGGGTAGAGTCAGAATGGCGTGTTTTTTATTGCAAGTCGCGTCAATCAGCGCATGCGGAGTTGGGTGTAGTAAGTAAAGTGGCCATTTGGGGGGGGTGCGTGAAGGTGTGTTTGGGGTAGAGAGGGACCATCTTTGGGCCGAATGCGTCCTGGGAGGTGTTATTTCGTAGCTCTCGGCGTGTAGACCCCGATTTGAGGGATGTTCACGTCATCTGTGACGTCATCAGTAGGAGTAGTAGCGAAAGCGGGCATTTTGGGGCAGTGAAGAAAGGTTTTTATGTCACAAATCGTAACCTGTTTCAATTCAATGCCTATTAATCTCCGTCAGGAAGATGATACAACGTAGAAAACGGAAGTTAAAACTAAAAGTTAGCTCCCCTAGCGGAGAGCTGTCCGCCCCCAGGAGAGCCTCCCATTCACTCCAGTGCATTACTATAAAGGTGTCTGCACAAACCATTCTCGTCCTCTATTCTCTGTTGTACCTCGACCAGTACACAAGAAGGAAGTGTTTATACAACCTGGGTTGTTGTTGTAACGACCCGCGTATCCTTATCGGTTTTGGAATTGTGTTATTTCTTGTCGGAAATTCTTTCATTATTGTCGGAAATTCTTTCATTAGTTTTGTCTGAGTTTCCGATATCTAATGCATGTAATTCGTGTGGGAATTGTTGGTCCAGTTTGGACTCTCACACGGTTTGTTTTTCTTGTAAAGAGTTGTGTTAGCGGCGAAGTATTTGCGCCGTGTGTGTATTATGAGCCCGTTAGCGTGGGGAAATTATATATCCAGGCTAGACGGGTTTTTACCTTTTACTGGCCTCTGACGATCCGACCCTTTCGGAAATCGACAGACGCTTGTTGGAATTTGCTCTTGTTAGATGTCATGAATGCTTTAAATGTTGCCCTTACAAAGCAGATCTTGCCCGCCTTTGTAAATATTCCTAGCGGGAACGAGTTTTCTCAGCCTTGAGCATGTACAGGTCTGGCTATGTTAGCATGAATTGACACAGCCAAACCGGTTTTTCTTTGTCTAATTCAACAAAGATTTTCCTTGCCTGAGCAGTCTTTTGTTCTCGTCGGACAAAAGATTGCAGTGGTTTTTCCACTGAACGAAATGAACCTCATGTTGATTTCTCCTTTGCGGGTGAATCTTAAACGCAGTTCTAAATCCATGTTATCTCGTTTTAGGGTCGGTCGTTTGGACCTACCTTTGAGTGTCAAAATTTGCGTTTCCGTCTATCCAGGAATCAGCGACTCTATATCGTAAACGTCTTGTTACTTCAATTTTAGACGATTGGGTTTTATCCTGGGTGTGAGACCCCGCATTCTGTTTTTCACATGTTGTCGTAGCTTTCGTCCACCGGGGAATTTCTAGTATCTTATATAGGTCACCACGTGGTCTGTCTTCAAAATGTTTGGGCAAATCTTTAGACTTCACATGGTTTGTTTTTCCCCATCTGACATGTGTTTATTGGCTCGTACGTCGCTAAGTTTATTGGCTCTGGTCGGAGTTTTTCAAAATTTATATCTTGAAATTATTGCCCGACAATATTTTCTAAAAGTCAATATAAATCTTAGGCTTATCTGATAACTCAGCCCTGCGGGATGGAGTCCATGTTTATTCAATATCGCGTCTCCTTTCGTACTACAAGTACCCGCTGTGATTTTGTTGTGGGGCGTCCTCGTTAATTTTTGCTTAAATCTGTGACAGATTTAGATTCATCTTATTGTATAAAACACCTCTTCGAGGCCGTATACAAATTTAACTGGAGGAATACCAATAAACAATCAAAATCAACATATTATACCAGCTGTTTAGGCCTAATTCTCTGTCGCAATGCGTCACGATAGGAGTTGTTTCCCTTGGAGTCTGCCTTTCAGTGCGGAGCTTTGAAGGCCGATTGTGATCTCTACAATAAACGAATAGGTTTGGTTTCGTTGATTCATGAATTTATGCTTTGAGTTTGTGTTGATCTCAAGTAGGGCTGTAATTGGTATCCTCTTCGGCGGGGGTTTTTCATAATTCTTCCCGCCGAAGAGTTTTGATAATTCATTTGCAGCCGTAAATTTTTCATGTTGTTGTTGTTGCTTCTGTTCGGTCTCGCATTTTTGGTAGGATCATTTTTCATACATTCAGTACCTTGGGCCTACCAAAATGTAATCTCTTGTTATCAAGTATTATTACGTTGATTTTGATATCCTATGTTCAAGAGAGACCTTACGGAGGTTTTATGTCTTTCAAACTGACATAAATATGAAGCATGATTGTTGCGTTTGTGTTACGTAACCACATGTCAACCCCTTTCTATTTCGACCCTGAGTCGCATCTTAATGAGCTTCTTTTCTAATCTCTTTATGGAATTAAGGGTATGACGGACAACAATGAGATCACGTGTGGGTTTACGTGAGTGAAAGTGTGATATCCTTGAAACACAATTGTCTGATGATTACATGAGTAAATCTATTCATCCAATCACCCTTGTTTATTATGAAAGTGTGATATCCTTGAAACACAATTGTCTGATGATTTCATGAGTAAATCTATTCATCCATTCACACTTGTTTATTATGAAAGTGTGATATCCTTGAAACACAATTGTCTGATGATTACATGAGTAAATCTATTCATCCATTTCACCCTTGTTTATTATGAAAGTGTGATATCCTTGAAACACAATTGTCTGATGATTACATGAGTAAATCTATTCTTGAGTAAACTCATTCATCCACTCAACCTCGTTTATTGTGAAACTGTGATATTCTTGAAACACAATTGTCGGATTATTACATTGTGATTTGTTTTGTTTTTTTTTGTTTCACACCAAGTTGGTTCCATCTGTATACTGTTTGATGCTTATAATTCAGATGGAGTTATGCACTAATTTTAATTTCTTCCCTATGTGAAAATTTAAAGTTACGAGCATGAGTGGGAAAGTATTGGCCGGCAAGGATCAAGCCTAATGACTCGTAAGTCGTGAAGTCTTCTATGGTTTCTTCTACCAGGTATGTATTACTGGTTCAGTCTACTGGAGCATCTAACTGCTGTTTGTAATGTTTTTACTGCTCTTCTCGACAAATTGTTCATGCTAGGTCATTTCAAATTCTAAATTTTGAATAACCTCATTTTCCTGCCGGCGAGAGACTTTAAATGTATTTCCTCTCTTCGGGAATTTTAAATTCTTTTTGGATCTTTCTTGGTTACCTGGAAAAATTCTTTGTTCTGAATGTTGGTTGTGTGACTATTTGGTTATTAATAGTAACATTTTTGTAAATGTTTAATATTCTCTCCATATAAATCTCCAGTACTGTATTTCATGTACAGGAGACAAATTACATCGGGAGAGATCATAATGTAACCATCTTCACTGACACATTTTCATATTCACTGACACAAAGATCCAAGATCCCATTTACCTCTTTGAGCTTACATTGGGTGATTAACGCTACAGGCATTTAATGTGTTCATCTCTACTGCGTTTTAAGAGAAGGAAAATTATTACAATCGACTACGGGGTTACTGTTTGCAACGCCCCTCTGTTACGTCGTGTACTGTTACAAGTTTGTATCCTGCTCCATTATGAGTATGTATATTCATTAAGTGGTTGTGAATGAGGAAATCACTACGTTGTTTATCATATACAACGTTTCACATTACGCTTTCCTGTTGCATCTTGACATTTTCACTACACCGTCATGTGTCTCTCATACATCTGTGCGTCATTCTCTAACATCGGTTAGACATTTCCGGTACGCCATAACGCCACGGTGGGAGTGAAAGTCCGTTCGTTTGGCGTCAACCTACCACTTGTTTCAATTCTGCTCGGGTTTCTCACATTGTGATTTACTCAGGTTCGTTGTTATTCTACAGAGAGAGTTTGGTTCAGACCTTGTTGATTTCCAGACTTGAGTTCAGAACATCAAGATTGTATTGGGATCAATAGTATTTGTCAAATACTGTTATATGGAATAGGTCTTGGGATTATGGATCTTCTCTGGGGACGACGGCGGGATTGTAAATGACGGACTAGTCACCTTTGAATTGAATTCAGCACAGTGTTGTATTAACACAGAACCATGTTGACTTTATCACTCAAACATTATGTTGGGATCCATTTACCTTAGGATGGTGCTTAAACAACACAATGTCTTCGTGGGGTACTTGGAGACAGTCGGAAAACTGTTTTTCCATCAAGTACTTTATTCCTGTTTAGACCATTACACCTTTGGTTAGACTTTGACATTATGGTTCTGTCCTCATCCTTAGGGTTGATTATTATATGTAGGACCTTACGCACTACATCTCTTTTGGGTTCGGTCTCTTCAGCGGATTTATTGGTCCTGGTGCCGAGGACGTGATATCGTTCCCGACTATTTCCCTCGTAATTGACTTCCTCCTTCACCTTCACCAGGATATGGAGTCTCTATTAGCACCATGGGAGGCTATCTTTCTGCTCTGGCTAGGGTGTTACGTCTTACATTTGGTACTGACATTAACCTCAACGATAATATCTTTGCGCTTATTCACGCTGCATAGAATTAAGCAGGTTTGATTTGGTAACAAATAGGAACATTGTTTATAAATGTTTGCTATTCACACATAAGTCGACCCATATAGATATGAGAGACTGGTGCAAAGTCGTTCATACCTGTGTAGGACCATATAGATACGGGACTTGATGAAAGACTCGCATTACAGTTGTGTGTACTCGCCAAAGATTACCGAAATAAGATATCGTGTGGTTCTGTGTGCTCTGATCATTCCACCTTTTGAACCCTTAAGAGTCCGTGTCTATATGAAGCTGTATCTTATAAGACGGACTTTGTGGCGGCGTTTGCTTTGGCGTCCAGAGTGTTTCTGAACTAAATGCTCTTGTAGATCTCCTATGACCTGGACAGCGGATTGTTCCTGCATTTCTTTTCGGCCCTTTTTCCTGAATTTATCGCCAAAAATGAGTCTGTTCGTTCGGGTCCGTACGCTCAACAATCGTACTCCATTCCTGTGTGGTCAGACTTTGTACATGGCCTCGAGGACGATCTTCTGCTATGTCCTTTCGAGCCTTTCGCCACCATCTTACTCGTACCGATCCGTTCACGGTTTTCGGCTACGGTTATTCTGTCCCTTCGCCTGTCAGCAAGGCTTGACATTTAAAAAGCCGCGTAGTTGAAGAAGACCATAAAATAGTCTTATCAATTGGCAGAAGGTAGATATTCCATTGACGCCCCCGCTATGTCTTCTGCTTCTAATGTGATTCGTGCCATCGCTGCGTCATGGCACGTAGGGAAGAACTGACCCCTCCTTGACAATGTCCTGTCTGGTGCCTGATCAATTAACTCCACGTTCACTAATTTCTGTCTGAGTGGTATGACAGTGCAATCAATAGTGTGACCACGCTTGGGCCACTGTGGCTACCCAGCACGTTGTGAGTAATTTCAGAAAAAGAGGGGGGGGCGGCAAAATTGTCACCCTCGCAGCAAGACAGCCAGCTTGCTGTATCATCTCATCTCATCTCAGACATATTGTTATCATTACATATATTATATGATAAAGGCATCTCAGAAGGTAGAAATAAGTCAGTTGACCGGCCATGGATTTTATAATTACCAATGAAGGCCTGACACTAGGATAGGGTTTACTCCTAACTGCAAATTTTGCTTGTGTCTTCCAGAAACTGACTCCCTTCTAGATGTCTCAGCTGGGTCCCTGGCCAGTCTTCTCAAAAGAACACCTGCTCCAGTCCTAGGGTCAACATTAGTGACGCAAGTACAGAGGGTTGACGGCGAGCTTCGGGACCCAGGGAACTTGCACGGCAATTCCAACGTGTTCTTCTCATCTCTCCAAGAATGGTGAATTGTCCTGAGGGTGCTTGTTTTACTGAGAGTGGTGTGGTCTTGGTGACCCTCTAAGTTGCGAGTGTCCCTCATGATACTTATGGTCAGACCAAGTATCGCCCTGTATGTACACGGCTTGGGTTAGAGAGTACCATCCCAGTAACATACAGTGCCTACCAAGAGGACCTATCTAAGCGGCCGAAGGCACACGAGGAATAATCTTGGTTGGATTGCTGTACCACACCACGAGCACAGCTTCATGGATGGAGACAATCAGAAGATAAGTAAACTGTATCAGTTTCTCCAATTACTCTATGCATTTATGGCCAGAGTTAATTTATTGAGTATTAATGTCTCGATTTGATATCCATGTCTGTGTCATTCCAGCGATTACTAGTCTGCTATGGGAGTTACCACAAGGCCGAGATTCCCGCCTCCATATGTTGGTACTGTGGCATTGAATTGAAACAGGTTACGATTTGTGACATAAAAAGTAAACATTTATAAACAATGTTTCTATTTATTAACAAATCAAACCTGTTTCAATTTGATTGTCCCTCCCTCCGTCCCCTCATGCCGGCCTCAAACACTACGGGTCTCGGTAATTACAATGAGAATAGAGGACGAGAATGGTTTGTGCAGACACCTTTATAGTAATGCACTGGAGTGAATGGGAGGCTCTCCTGGGGGCGGACAGCTCTCCGCTAGGGGAGCTAACTTTTAGTTTTAACTTCCGTTTTCTACGTTGTATCATCTTCCTGACGGAGATTAATAGGCATTGAATTGAAACAGGTTTGATTTGTTAATAAATAGAAACATTGTTTATAAATGTTTACTATTTGGGATAGAGAGGGACCATCCTTGGTCCGAATACGTCTTGCGGGGTGCCATCTTGTAACTCGCGGGGTGCAGACCCCTATTTCAGGCATGTTCACGTCATTTGTGACGTCATCAGTAGGAGTAGTAGCGAAAGTGGGCATTTTTGGGAAATGAAGGAAGGTATTTGGGGTAGAGATGGACCATCCTTGTTCCGAATGCGTCCTGGGAGGTGTTATTTCGTAGCTCTCGGCGTGTAGACCCCGATTTGAGGGATGTTTACGTCACTGGTGACGTCATTAGTAGGAGTTGTAGCCAAAGAGGGCATTTTGGGGCAGTGAAGGAAGGTATATGGGATAGAAATGGACCATCCTTGGTCTGAGTGCGTCGTGTGGGGTGTTATTTTGCAGCCTTCGGGGTGTACATCCCGATTTGAGGCACGTTCACGTCATCTGTGACGTCCTCAGTAGGAGTAGTAGCGAAAGTGGGCATTTTGCGGAAGTGAAGGAATGTATTTGGGGTAGAGAGGAAGCTCTGAAGCTCCGAGCTCCGCCCCACGGGAGCTACCTCCACCACCGGGCATTGGGTCGCCACCTGTCATGTGACAACTTCCGTTTCCGGTCACAGTAAACATGGAAAAACCCCGGATGTAAGATGAGGACCCGGATGTAAAACGATGACGTCACTTCCGAGCTCTGAGCTCCACACGCTTTGAGCTCCAAGAGCTCCGATCCAAAGGCTCTGCCACACGGGAGCTCCCACCACCACCACCGGGCGTTGACGCCAGGAGCTCCAAGAGCTCCAAGAGCTCCGGAGCTCCGAGCTCCGAGCTCCACCCCACTGGAGTTACCACCACCACCGGACGTTGGGGCGCCACCTGTCTTGTGACAACTTCCGGTTCCGGTCACGTATCAGTAAACATGGAAAAACCTGGATCTAAGAAGAGAACCTGGATGTAAAACCACAGTACCCGGATGGAAGACGGAGGAACGACGGTAAAATCTCACTGGCCAACTGCGCATGCGCAGATTGACGCGACTTCCAATGAAAGCAAGCCAGTCTGACCCACGAGAGCTTCACTCTGATACCCAACACGGTTCATTCGGATCAATAGTGGTCCATCTCTAGACCAAATACCTTCCTTCACTTCCACAAAATGCCCACTTTCGCTACTACTCGTGCTGATGACGTCACCAATGACGTCACAGATGACGTGAACATCCCTCAAATCGGGGTCTGCACCATGAGAGCTACAAAATGACACCCCCCACGACGCATTCGGACCAAGGATGGTCCCTCTCTACCCCAAATACCTTCCTTCACTTCCCCAAAATGTCCACTTTCACTACTACTACTACTGATGACTTCACCAATGACGTCACAGATGACGTGAACATGCCTCAAATAGGAGTCTACACCACGAGAACTAAAAGACGACACGCACAGGACGCATTCGGACCGAGGATTGTCCCTCTCTACCCCAAATACCTTCCTTCACTTCCCCTAAAATGCCCACTTTCGCTACTACTCCTACTGATGACGTCACCAATGACGTCACAGATGACGTGAACATGCCTCAAATCGGATGTACACCTCGAAGGCTACAAAATGACACCTCACACAACGCATTCGGACCAAGGATGGCCCATTTCTACCCCAAATACCTTCCATCACTGCCCCAAAATGCCCACTTTGACTACTACTTCTACTGATGACGTCACCAACGACGTCACAGATGACATGAACATCCCTCAAATCGGGAAGTACACCCCGAGAGCTACAAGATGACACCCCACACGACGCATTCGGACCAAGGATGGTCCATCTCTACCCCAAATACCTTCCCTTACTTCCCCAAAATGCCCACTTTCGCTACTACTCCTACTGATGACGTCCCCAATGACGTCACAGATGACGTGAACGTGCCTCAAATAGATGTCTGCACCCCGAGAGCTACAAGATCACGCCCCGCACGACGCATTCGGACCAAGGATGGTCCCTCTCTACTCCAAATACCTTCCTTCAATGCCCCAAAATGTCCACTTTCGCTACTACTCCTACTGATGACGTCACAGATGACGTGAACATCCTTCAAATCGGGGTCTACACGCCGAGAGCTACGAAATAACACCTCCCAGGACGCATTCGGACCAAGGATGGTCCCTCTCTACCCCAAACACACCTCCACGCACCCCCCTCCAAAATGGCCACTTTACTTACTACACCCAACTGCGCATGCGCAGATTGACGTGACTTGCAATAAAAAAACACGCCATTCTGACTCTACCCCACACAAGCTTCAATTTGACACCTCCCACGACCCATTTGGACCCATAGTGGTCCATCGCTACCCCAAACACATCCCCTCATACCCTCAAAATGTCTGCTTTCTATACTACGGCCAGACTGCGCATGCGCAGAATACTGAAAACGAACGATACATTAGTCCAGTCGGGTGCTTCTCCACGGGAGCTTCAAAATAAGACCTCATACGACACCATAGGACCACTAGGGGCTCATCTAGGCTCCAAAACGTCCAGCCCGTATGGACCTTCCCCCCCCCCCCGTAGCCAGTATGGGGTTATATGGGCCTATATACAGCTCCGGGACCCCTCCCATCGTGGTTTTCTTGGCGAGAGTAGAAAAACAAGACCAAACAACCCATAGTAAGGCCCACAAAAAATTTCCCAGGTTGGACTTATTCCCCCATAGCCAGTATGGGGCTATATGGGCCTATATACCGACCTGCCCGGTACTTTTCGAAAAATTTCGCCGCTTTTGCTCCGGGACCCCTCCCATCGTGTTTTTTGGGGCGAGACGAGAAAAACAAGACCAAACAACCCATAGTAAAGCCCACAAAAAAAATTCCCAGGCTGGGCCTATACCCCACCCCCATAGCCAGTATGGGGCTATATACAGACCTACTCGGTACTTTTCGAAAAATTTCACCGCTTACCTCCGAGACCCCTCCCATCGTGTTTTTCTTGGCGAGACGAGAAAAACAAGACCAAACAACCCATAGTAAAGCCCACAAAAAAATACCCCAGGTTGGACCTTAGCCAATGTGGGACTATATACAGACCTACCCGGTACTTTTCTAAAAATTTCACCGCTTAGCTTCGGGACCCCTCCCATCGTGTTTTTTTTGGCCAAACAAGACCAAACAACCCTTAGTAACACCCCCCAAAAAATGACCACGCCCCCCCCCCTGCCTACAGGCATTTTCCCGTATATTGTATAATACAGGCCCCTAGTGTAAAGTCCGTGTTCCGCTTTTTTCTGAAGAAAATTTATATACACCCACCCTACCTCTCTCACCCCGACAAACCCGGGGACCGATATTAGCCCTTTGGAATAGAGTCGATAGGAGTATATTCTAGGGTAAAGTCCGTGTTCCGTATTTTATATCTGGAGAAATACTGGACAATAAACGCTCGACCCTCGGGTCGCACGGATGCTAGACTCGTCCTAATAACATCGTCCAACATCTATAGATAATGTTTATTACTATAAGTCTTCCTTCCCATGGTTTCAGGTATTTTTTTTCGACCCTCCTCGCTCCAAGGTCACACCCGATCGAGTCGGGGAGCTCTCTTGTGTTGGAGGTAGTTTTCGGTCTCTTGAGCTGATGGCGCCACCTATCGGAACAACCCGTCATCTCTCCAAGAGTTATCTCCCCCGGCAAAATGCTACTTGAAATCCAAGTAATTGAAATTTTATATATTTTTCTCACATAAATGCCCTTTTCCCATACAGCGAACCCCCTGATATGCCCTTTTGGAGTGAAGGCGAACCACCCGTCAGTAAATCCTGACTACGGGCCTGCTGGTGCTATCTAAGATAGGACCACGGACACCATGCAAGGAAACAAAGTTGATGTTCATGAGCAAATGGTATATGGGCATAAAATTAATCAGTGATAGGAACTACTGATGATAATTAAGGTGATGGGCACGCTCTCAGAGGAACAATGTTGATTTTGGATGGGGGGTCATGTATTTATGCCATCAAAAAAGTACTATAGGCAATTGTTGGATAACATTTTTATGTTGGCATATTGATGGGCAAATGATGGCATTTATTCACTTTGTAACGATGGCTAGATTGAACTCTTCAGTAGAAAACACTGCCTTTTTTAAGTACTGGTGGCGGACATCTTGAATTTGTATGAATCATGTGCAGTTTAAGTTCCACAGATTTCATAATCCGAGGAACATTTTATCAATTTTATCTGCTTGTGTAAGAATTTACAATACAACACCATTCAGTGGGCGAATCAATGCAGTGATCTAAAGTGACAACAAAAACAGCAGCATACAAATGCTCTTGCCTGATGATCAATTGTAACATGAATATGTTTTTTAACGATAAAGACGTTGCCCTTGTGGTCCAGGTTGATCAAGGGTAAATTTGTTCTTAGACTGTAAGTAGTTTGTTGGAATATAAAGTTTGTTGATGCATTTTGGAAACCCATTTTCCCAATGTGGTTGTTACCCAGCATAACCTCAGCCATCTGCCAGCACAATCCCAGCAGTCTACTGAGGTTAATGCCAGCACAACCCAAGCAATCTTCTCTTGGTGATGGTGTCCAGCACAATCCCGGTAGTCATACAATCCCAGCAGTCTCCCAGCACAGTCCCAGCAGTCTGCTATTGGTTACGGTGTTTAGCACAATCCCAGCAATCTCCCAGCACAGTCCCAGCAGTCTACTATTGGTTACGGTGTCCAGCACAATCCCAGCAGTCTCCCAGCACAGTCCCAGCAGTCTGCTATTGGTTACGGTGTCCAGCAAAATCCCAGCAGTCTCCCAGCACAGTCCCAGCAGTCTGCTATTGGTTACGGTGTCCAGCACAATCCCAGCAGTCTCCCAGCACAATCCCAGCAGTCTGCTATTGGTTTCGGTGTCCAGCACAATCCCAGCAGTCTCCCAGCACAGTCCCAGCAGTCTGCTATTGGTTACGGTGTTCAGCACAATCCCAGCAGTCTCCCAGCACAGTCCCATCAGTCTACTATTGGTTACGGTGTCCAGCACAATCCCAGCAGTCTTACAATCCCAGCAGTCTCCCAGCACAGTCCCAGCAGTCTGCTATTGGTTACGGTGTCCAGCACAATCCCAGCAGTCTTCCAGCACAGTCCCAGCAGTTTGCTATTGGTTACGGTGTTCAGCACAATCCCAGCAGTCTCCCAGCACAGTCCCAGCAGTCTACTATTGGTTACGGTGTCCAGCACAATCCCAGCAGTCTTACAACCCCAGCAGTCTCCGAGCACAGTCCCAGCAGTCTGCTATTGGTTACGGTGTCCAGCACAATCCCAGCAGTCTCCCAGCACAATCCCAGCAGTCTCCTATTGGTTTCGGTGTCCAGCACAATCCCAGCAGTCTCCCAGCACAGTCCCAGCAGTCTGCTCTTCGTTACGGTGTCCAGCACAATCCCAGCAGTCTCCCAGCACAATCCCAGCAGTCTGCTATTGGTTTCGGTGTCCAGCACTATCCCAGCAGTCTCCCAGCACAGTCCCAGCAGTCTGCTATTGGTTACGGTGTTCAGCACAATCCCAGCAGTCTCCCAGCACAGTCCCAGCAGTCTACTATTGGTTACGGTGTCCAGCACAATCCCAGCAGTCTCCCAGCACAGTCCCAGCAGTCTGCTGTTAGTTACGGTGTCCAGCACAATCCCAGCAGTCTCCCAGCACAATCCCAGCAGTCTACTATTGGTTACGGTGTCCAGCACAATCCCAGCAGTCTTACAATCCCAGCAGTCTCCGAGCACAGTCCCAGCAGTCTGCTATTGGTTACGGTGTCCAGCACAATCCCAGCAGTCTCCCAGCACAGTCCCAGCAGTCTGCTATTGGTTTCGGTGTCCAGCACAATCCCAACAGTCTCCCAGCATAGTCCCAGCAGTCTGCTATTGGTTACGGTGTCCAGCACAATCCCAGCAGTCTCCCAGCACAGTCCCAGCAGTCTGCTATTGGTTACGGTGTCCAGCACAATTCCAGCAGTCTCCCAGCACAGTCCCAGCAGTCTACTATTGGTTACGGTGTCCAGCACAATCCCAGCAGTCTTACAATCCCAGCAGTCTCCGAGCACAGTCCCAGCAGTCTGCTATTGGTTACGGTGTCCAGCACAATCCCAGCAGTCTCCCAGCACAGTCCCAGCAGCCTGATATTGGTTACGGTGTCCAGCACAATCCCAGCAGTCTCCCAGCACAGTCCCAACAGTCTGCTATTGGTTTCGGTGTCCAGCACAATCCCAACAGTCTCACAGCATAGTCCCAGCAGTCTGCTATTGGTTACGGTGTCCAGCACAATCCCAGCAGTCTCCCAGCACAGTCCCAGCAGTCTGCTATTGGTTACGGTGTCCAACACAATCCCAGCAGTCTCCCAGCACAGTCCCAGCAGTCTACTATTGGTTACGGTGTCCAGCACAATCCCAGCAGTCTTACAATCCCAGCAGTCTCCGAGCACAGTCCCAGCAGTCTGCTATTGGTTACGGTGTCCAGCACAATCCCAGCAGTCTCCCAGCACAGTCCCAGCAGTCTGATATTGGTTACGGTGTCCAGCACAATCCCAGCAGTCTCCCAGCATAGTCCCAGCAGTCTGCTATTGGTTACGGTGTCCAGCACAATCCCAGCAGTCTCCCAGCACAGTCCCAGCAGTCTGCTATTGGTTACGGTGTCCAGCACAATCCCAGCAGTCTCCCAGCACAGTCCCAGCACAGTCCCAGCAGTCTGCTATTGATTACGGTGTCCAGCACAATCCTAGTAGTCTTCTGTGGGTTGTGGTGCCATGCAGCACAATTCCAGCAGTCTCTCAGCACTGTCCCAGCAGTCTGCTATTGGTTACGGTGTCCAGCACAATCCTAGTAGTCTTCTGTGGGTTGTGGTGCCATGCAGCACAATCCCAGCAGTCTCCCAGCACAGTCCAAGCAGTCTGCTATTTGTTACGGTGTCCAGCACAATCCCAGTAGTCTTCTACAGTTGATGGTGCCCAGCACAATCCCAGAAATCTTCTATGTTTAATGCCCAGCACAATTCCGCTCTGTGTTTTTAGTTAGTGATGCCCAGCACAATCCCAGGCGTCTTCTGTGGTTGATGCAATCTCAGTAAGCTCAGATTTTATATTACGGAATATTATATCTGAATTCAGCCCTAAATAAATCCCATGCGAATCTGAAACGACAATTGTTAGCCAATCGGGTGACTAGCTTGTTGAAATCACGCTCACAGTACTTACACACGGTAGCACGTGGACTAATACATAAACATTACCGAGAAACAGTATCCAAATATGGCATCATCAGTGTGCGTGAAGATCAAAGAGTTTACTCCCGCCGAAATCTGGCTTTGTTATGGGGTAGAAAATATCAGAAGATTGCGCTGCGCGAAGATGTTAATCTCCGTGAAGTAAGCGTCAATCGATCATTGTTAGAGAGAAAAGTCAGAAATGGTCGTGATTGGCTTATTATGGAATCTCGCAGAATATCGGCGAACATTTCCCACGAAGTTTTCATAGCGTTACGTCTACATGGTAATACCCTGATTTACCATCTTGGTTTACCTAGATTGCGGTTGATGGTGCCCAGCGCAATCCCATCAGTCATCAATGGGACAGTGCCCGCAATCCCAGCAGTCTTTTGGTAAATGGTGCATAGCACAACTCCAGCAGTATATCAGGGTTGATGCCAGCACAATCCCAGCATTCTTCTCTTGGTGATGGTGCCCAGTACAATCCAAGCAGTCTTCTCTGGGTGATGGTGCCCAGCACAGTCCAAGCAGTTTTCTACGGGTTATGATGCCCAGCACAATCCCAGCACAGTCCCAGCAGTCTGCTATGAGTTATGGTGTCCAGCACAATCCCAGTAGTCTTCTACAGTTGATGGTGCCCAGCACAATTCCAGAAATCTGCTATGTTTAATGCCCAGCACAATTCCAGCTGTGTTTTAGTTAGTGATGCCCAGCACAATCCCAGGAGTTTCCCAGCACAACTCCAGCAGTCTTCTACGGTTGATGGTGCCCAGCGCAATGTCAGAAGTCATCAATGGGACAGTGCCCAACACAATCCCAGCAGCCTTTTGGTTGATGGTGCCCAGCACAATCCCAGCAGTCTTCTAGGGTTGATGGTACCCAACACGCATTCTTTTATGGTAGCTGTTGCCCAGCACATTCCCAACAGTACTCCAGCAATATTCCTTGCTTTGATGTTCCTGGAAAATTACAAGTGTCTGGTCCGTCATTCATTATTCAGTCGTCATCCATTAAAGAATCTCTGCGTCCATATCCCAGCAGTCTTCTGGGTGATCTTGCCTGGCACAATCCCAGCAGCTATTCTTACAAGGGTGATGTACATATATGTGTCCAGGGCAGTGCCAGCAGTCTTCTATGGTTGATGGCGCCCAGGACAATCCCAGCAATCTTTTGTGGGTGACGGAGGCCAGCACAATTCCAGCAGTCTCCTATAGAAGACCAGCACAATCCCATTAGTCTTGAGTGACTGTACATGTCCATCATAATCCCAGTCTTTTAAGTGTGAGCTCGGGGTGCCCAGTACAAGCCAGGCAATTTTTAAATTGGTCATATGTTGGTCATTGGGCAAAGCTTAATTAGATGAATTACACAATTCCAGTAGCTAGTCTACATGTAGCTATGAGTGTAGTACACTTCCCATACAGCGAGATCCTAGCATAAATTTGACTGCCTAGCACATTCCCAACAATCACGATGGCACTTCCATACCAGAAATGCTGCAAATTTTATAAGTCAGTGAGATGGATCACCAAATCCCCAGGAATATTGCCCAGCATTTCGCACAGTAAAACTCCGCATATGCCCAGCAATAACCCAACATTTTTTCCGGGAAGTTCGCTCAGGACTGACCTTGACATATTTTCAATGTCACAGACGTCAAAACATAAGTAGCTGCGCAGACTGTCAGTCCCTTGTGAACAAAATAAGAGACAAATAGAGGCAGAGCCTTGATATTTGGCACGACGTTGTCTTATGGGGGCCTCTACTCGTTCACCCAGGACTGAGCTTGACCTATTCCCAAATGACCAAGCATTGACCGTGCGTACCACAATATGTCAGAGTCAAATAACGCTATAGCCTTGATATTTTGGATATTTTTCAATCGTTTGCTCCCCGCCGGAACGCCAAACTTCGGTAAACCAAGATGGTAAATCAGGGAAATACCATCCAGACATGACGCTATGAAATATTCATGGGAAATGTTCACCGATTTCTAGGAGATCCCATGATAAGCCATTCACAACAATTTCTGCCTTTTCACTTCGACAGTGATTGACGTTTAGTTCACGGATATTAACAGCTAAGCACGTCACGAACTTTTGATTTTCTACCGACTAACATTATAGCCAGACTATTCAGCAGGAGTAAACTCTGATGTTTACGTTTAACATGTACACTGTCTGGAAATGATGCCATATTTTGATACTACGTGCTACCGTGTGTAATTACTAATGGGTGTGATTTTGAAATTGTTTCACCAAGCTAGCCACCAGATTGACTAAAAAGTGTAGTTTGAAATTTGCACTGGATTTATATAGCGCTGAAGTTGCATATAATATTCCGCGATATTATATCTGAGTTTACAGGAAAGCGAACACATTTGCAATATCTTGGAGACTGTCAAGCCTATGATCATCATCCCAGAGGATTAAAGCGGCGACATAATGCCGTATTTGGGAAGTAGAACTTGGCGAGGGTAGAGTACGTACAGGGGTTCTGTTCACAATCAGTGCAACCTACAGTATGAATGCAGCAGATCTAAGAATCAAGACAAGCGCCACTTTTTCATACTGGTCATCTTACACAGCACAAGCGGTTATGTCTGCAGCATGATTAGTTTATTGCTATGAAAAATATATGTATATCGAAATACATAATGCCACAGTTGGCAGTGAGATCATCTGTTTTAAAAAGACATGATAAATAACATTCAAAACATGCAAGAATGTTAAGACAAAATACACATATCAAAATCATGTTTGTCCTCCACAACTCCTGATCCTTTTACATCTTTGCACATTTTCGACCACACTGTAAAACCAATTATGTTGTATTGTGCTGAAATATGGGGCGATATTAATCCCAATAGAGTTGTTTGTAACAAACTGTTTAATACCTGGGTTAGCAATAATGCAAAGGAAAAGCTCCACTTGAAATTTTGTAAGTATGTATTGGGAGTCAGTCCAAAGTCCACCAACTATGCTGTACTTGGTGAGTTAGGAAGGTACCCACTTGTGATTGACATATTGGTCATATTGGTAAACTACTGGTGGAGGCTTGTAATTTAGAAGACGATAGCTTGGTAAAAATGGCCTATGGTGTGTCTGTGTCATTTCAACACAGCTGGTATACACATATATGTGCCCTCCTCCAAAGCCTGGGTCTAACTCACATGTGTGTTACTGCTGGGCAGTAGCTGTTTCTAAAAATAGAATGGTAGGAATGGTGAAGAAAGCTCTTCAAGAGCGTTTTCAGAGGAACTGGAGAAATGAATTGGCTAACGACCGCGTGGATACCGACCATGGCATAAACTCCGAACATATAGAACATTTAAATATGTATGTTAAAACGGGAAATCAGACGGAATCTTTGTAAACTCAGAATAAGCAACCATAGAATTCAAATTGAAGAAGGAAGATATCTTGATACACAAAAAAATGGTAGCTTATGCCGTATATGTTCAGGCGGAGTTGAGGATGAGTTCCACTTCTTTATGACCTGTGCCAAATATTCGGACGATAGTGTAATGTAGAGCGCACCGTAACCTATGTCATTGTAGCGCAAAGTGCGTCCCAGAGATATTTCATCACTTCGGCTTGTCCGATGGTAGCCGAAGTTTGTATCTGTGACGTAAGCAGAAAGACGCTGCGCCATTGTTGGCTGTTCTGGTCAGGCGGCTGTAAAAGCTGTGCATGATGTGCAAGACTGTGGCATGTTCAGATTACACCTCAAGTCTGTAAAACGGTGTCATCCAAGTGGAACGGATGGTAGCCGATAGCTGCTGCGTGAATTTACACCTCCCGACTGTAAAATACTGTCATCCAAGTGGAACGGATGTTGATCGATACTGGCTTATGACTGATACTCTTGCTGTTATGCAACTTTGGGGGAACTCTGGTACTATTGAAAATACCCACAAGTAGCTCACATATACCTCGTTCGGGTCTTGATTGATGTCGATGATTGATGTCGATGATTGATGTCGATGATTGATGACTGATGTCAATGATTGATGATTGATGTCGATGGTTGATGATCTACTTCTTTACATGGTGGCAGCGATGGAATAGCCCATTCACTGTTCCCCCAGAGATGGTCGCAGCAGCAGTAGTAGGAAGACCGCAAATGTCTTGGAAATCAGCAGTGTGTGATTGGAACTTTAACGTAAAATGACCACGCAGTTAACGTGTCTTGGTATGACGTGCAATGACTACGCAGTTGCGATGTCATATTCTGTTTGACATTTCTGTCGGATGGTGATGATAGACTGTTTTCCTGGAGGAAAGACGCAAGACAGTGGAGACTGGACTTGGACTATGCAGATGTGGCACTGGTGTACAGTGGTGGAGAACTTGAGAGTGAATGATGTGCTCACGTCATCAGAAAGAAGTCACAGATTTTTACAATTGAACTCTAAATCAATTTCCGCAGTTCTCGAGAGAGTACCTTGAAAGGACGACTGGCGGGAGCCGTCCGTGATGAAGCGCTGCAACGTGAAATTCGGAGACTAAACATGGAGTTTCCGGAGATGGAATTCTTCGATACCCGAGACAAGGTGTCGAAATGTATGGGTACAACAAAGCGAGTCTCGTCGACGAAAACTGTTATCAATCAAGAAGCCACAGCGGTCGATTCGGAGTCACACCTGAAACGTCAAGAGGAAATCATCTCGACCCAACAGAGACAGATAAATGAACTCATATCTGCACTCGAGAAATCCAAAACTACTGTAGAGAAAGGTAGGAAAACTGGACACGTGACCAATCGACACCAAGAGCGTGCTGGCAGTGCCATTCTCTGCCTCATCGTCGCCGCGACTGCCCTGACTGGAAGGCAGATCAAATATCCAAACAAAATCCGTTAAACTAGGAAGACCTTTCATCGAGAGCCACATGACGGGTCCAGTAGAAGGCTCAATTCTGCAAAAAGCAACAGGGGAATGCCCAGAAGCCACAGTGAAGCTGGGTGGAGTAGATGTGCAGTGCCTGCTTGATACAGGGGCACATGTGTCGACAATTGTGGAGTCCCTCTATAGGGAACATTTGTCGGGCAAGAGTGATTTGGTTGCAGTCAAGTCATTCCTACGCATATATGCAGCAAATGGTGCGGACATTCCCTTTGTCGGTTACGTTGAGTTCGACCTGGGCTTGTTTGGACATAAATACAGTGATATGGGCTTCCTTGTTGTTAAAGACCCTGTGGATTCATGGATGAAGGAGAGGAAACAGAGAGTTCCTTGTGTCATTGGATCAAACATTTTCAGAGACTTGCGTTCATCTTCGTGCGTGACATTAGCTGGTCCATGGAAACAGGTTCTAGCTATGTATGGGGAGTTACAGGCAGCAGAGAACAATATTTGTGAAGGTAAAGCAAGGGTACTTGGCGACAAACCTTTCCTTGTGCCAGCATGGTCACTATTGGTAGTTGAATGTAGCGTGAGGCCAGCAACCTTGGTTCCATATAGTGCTGTTGTTGAAGAGAACAATGATATGACATTGCCGAATGGACTCAAGTTGGGCCCTCCTGTGTTACTGTGGACAAAAGTGGTAGGGTTCCAGTACAAGTTGGAAATTTCAGTGACAATGATGTTTATTTCAGCCAAAGTCGCCAATCAGACTTATTCGTCCTGCCACCCCCGAACCAAATGTTGAAATTGTTGAGGCTGGAGTCTGTGAAATTGAAGTGAGAACCAATACTGAACGTCCCCTTGCATCACTATGTGCACAGAATCTGCTCTCCCGAATGGAAGTTGGTGACAGCATCGATAGTTCACAACGTGCCAAGCTAGAGGAGGTGATTGATAAACATAAGCAAGTCTTCAGTCAATCAGAAGATGACATAGGATATTGCGACCTGGTGGAACACAGAATCCCCACGACAGATGACGTTCCTGTACGAGTGCCACATCGGCGTGTACCACCTCACATGTGGTCTGGAGTGCGAGACCACTTGAAAAAGTCATTGGATTCAGATGTCATTCAGGAGTCGTCGAGCCCATATGCATCTCCCGTGGTGTTAGTTCGGGAAAGAGATGGAGGCTTGCGCATGTGTTGTGACTAGAGAGCCCTCAACCTGAAAACTCGCAAAGATGCCTATCCCTTGCCGCGGATTGAGGAAGCGTTGGATGTATTAAAAGGTGCCGAGTACTTGGACCTTGCACATGGTTTTAACCAACTTCCAGTGGCCAAAGAAGATGTTCAAAAGACTGCTTTTCGCATAGGGACTTTATGAGTATCTGAGGATGCCATTCGGATTAACAGGTGCGCCAGGCACATTCATGCGCCTAATGGATCGACTGTTGGGTGATCAAAGTTTTCAGACAGTATTGATATACCTCGATGACATATTGTTTTTCGGGTCAACCTTTGAGGAAATGATTGAACGGCTCGACATGGTGCTCACAAAGATTCGGTGAGGCCAACTTGAAAGTAAAACCGGAGAAATGTCAACTGTTCAAGGAGCTCCTCCGCTACCTTGGACACATAGTCTCGGAACCTGGTCCGGAACCTGACCCGGAAAAGATATCGACAGTCAAGGACTGACCTACGCCAACCACCAAAACGGAACTTAGAGCAGCCATTCCACCGTGACTCGCGTGACATAGTCACTCAGTTATTTTGTTCAGAAATATTTAATACTCACTTTTTTCAGTTAGTGTGTTAATTTTATATCAATCTTAACCAAGACACTTACAACACAGGGAACAAAGGTAATAATGCTGATCAAGAAAGTACGGAAATAATACAGCAAAGTGCGTGATTCGCGTGACAGGCACGAGGACACTCGTTCACCCGTTCATACAAACGCTAAGATTTCTGGCCCATTTTATGACTAAGTCATTAATGGAGTACAGGTAACACTGGAGGGGTATATACAGAACATCAACTGAGATGCTCAAGAAATTTGAAGTGTATCTCTTTATTTTGGTGTACATGGAATGATGTGACTCGCGTGACACAAAACTTGTGACTCGCGTGACATTAACTCTGATCTGAAAAGAAAACATGCAAACTGCTTTCAATAATGGAAAAAATGTAGGGAAAACCTCCCACATGACATCTAATCCTTAAGCTTATAACTTTGAAGTCCACTCAGTCCCATCAAACAGAGTCTCAGAGAAACCATCACTTGAAATAAACAGTGTATGTGCCGGGCACACTCAATGCTGCATCTCTTGCTTTTTGGAGACTGTCATCGGTGAACGAAAGCTGCGCTCTGTTATTCACTAGGTCTGGGTCAGGCATCTCACATAAGATGTCATCAACTGTTTGCCTTTAACACTCAGTATGAAGAAGAAATGGGTATGTGACTTGTGTGACACAAAGTTAAGAAAACATACTGCATTAATTCAAACCAGCAAATAAAATTTTCTTTGCTGGAATCTTAGACATATACTGCAGTAGACGTCTTTGATACATGGTTAAAAGTTCCAACTTCTGTTGACTAGTGGGTAAGAAGTAAAATACTAACATTTGTGACTCGCGTGACACCAAATAATAAGGAGAATTACAAACATCAGAGAATGAAATCACAATATATATATCTGGTCTGTTCTGTGGCTGCAGCAACACTGCTTCTACTGACCTACATCACACAACAGTAGTCAGCTGTCTGAGGTGCTCAAGAAATTTGAAGTGTATCTCTTTAGTTTGATGTACATGGAATGATGTGACCCGTATAACACAAAACATTGTGACTCGCGTGACATTAACTCTGATCTGAAAAGGAAACATGCAAACTGCTTTCAATAATGGAAAAATGTAGGGAAAATCTCCCACATGACATCTTATCCTTATATTATAAATTTGAAGTTTACTCAGTCCCATCGAACAGTCTCAGAGAAACCATCACTTGAAATAAACAGTGTCTGTATCAGGCACACTCAATGCTGCATCTCTTGCTTTTTGGAGACTGTCATCGGTGAACGAAAGCTGTGCTCTGTTATTCACTAAATCTGGGCGAGGCATCTCACATAAGATGTCATCAACTGGTTGCCTCTAACACTCAGTATGAAGAAGCAATGGGTATGTGACTCGTGTGACAAAGATGACGTGATTCGCGTGACACAAAGTTAGGGAACATACTGCATTAATTCAAACTTGCGAAGGACATTTTCTTTGCTGGAATTTTAGACATATACTGCAGTAGACGTCTTTGATATATGGTTAAAAGTTCCAACTTCTGTTTACTGGTGGGTAAGAAATAAAATACTTACATTTGTGACTCGCGTGACACCAAATAATAAGGAGAATTACAAACATCAGAGACTGAAATCACAATAAATATCTGGTCTGTTTTGTGGCTGCAGCAACACTGCTATTACTGACCTACATCACACAACAGAAGTCAGCTGTCTGACCTAGAAATCATTGGACATTTCCACTGTGTTGCAGTACATAGGCACTGATGCCCGGAGCCTGTGCTCAGTCACGCCTAATTCCCCGCGGGACCAAAACAAGAGTACTTGGTGCCCAACACCCAAATGCTTTATATATTTTTAAACTTGGAATATTGGTGACTCTAAAAATATAGAATGACAGCCTGGATGATACATTTGAAAAAATGAGCTTGATGTGCACTTAGTGTGGAATGGCTGTGAGGATTCTTTGGTTTGGCAGGATATTATTGGCGCTTCGTTCGCAATTTTGCCAAGATTTCCGCTCCTCTGCACTCCTTAGTGAAGGGACACAAGAAGAAGGGCAAACGGCGCAGAAACGGGTATAGCCCCAGGGATTGGAGCATGGGACTCCAGATGTGACTAATCATTTCAGCAGTTGAAAGAAGCACTAACAACTACTCCTGTCCTCGGATACCCGGACTTCACGAAGCCCTACATTCTGGAAGTAGACGCGAGTTACTTGGGCTTGGGCGCCGTTCTATCTCAAGAACAGGTAAACGGCCGCGTGGTCTTGGGATACGCCAGCAGGTCACTGCGAGACTATGAGACATAGATAACATAGACATAGAAAAACATAGATAACTACAGCAGCCGAAAGTTGGAGCTATTAGCATTAAAGTGAACCGTGTCGGAGAAGTACCGCGACCTAATTCTTGGCACAGAATGTGTGGTTTGTACAGACAATGACCCACTCACTTATATTCAATCGACTGCTAAGCTGGGTGCCACCGAACTTCGTTGGGTTGAAGAATTAGCAAACTTCAATCTCACCATCAAGCATAGATCCGGTAAGACCAACAAGAATGCAGATTCATTGAGCCGTAAAACCATGCACCCGAAGGAAACTGCATTTCTAGAGAAAATGACCACAGACGGTGAGAGCATCGACAATGTCGCTCATCAGGTATGGGCTGAGGAGATGAATGTGAACCCTAAAAGATCACCGTCATTACCGCTATCAACTTTGCCGAAACACTCACCTGAAGAATTATCTGCACTCCCAAGCCGCAGATCCATATATTGGACGAGTGGTGGATCAGTGGGTGAATGGTTCAGTTCCTCGACGCAAATTACAGCGAGAGTGCAAGGAGAAAATGATGCAATCATGGGATCGTTTGCCTAACGAGGATGGTATAATGTACCGATCAATCAAGGACTGTGGCAGAACTGTGAAACAATTGCTGTTACCCCTTGTGCTGAAAGAAGATGTCCTTAAAGCAATTCACGACGAGATGGGTCATCAAGGACACTGAAACTCCTGCAAGGCAGGTGTTACTGGAGCAGCATGGCAAAGGATGTCAAAGACTACTGTGAATCTTGTGAGAGGTGCATGTTGGCCAAGGAAGGCAAACCTGTACGTTCCTCGATTGGTTCAGTTACAGCCAGAAAACCATTGGAGATCCTTGCGATCGAATTTACGCTACGCTGGAGCCTGGAACGAACAATGTAGAGAATGTACTCATAGTAACGGACGTGTACACCAAATTCACTCAGGCCTTCCCAACGAAAAATCAAACGGCGAAAACTGTTGCTCGTGTACTTGCGCGGGAGTGGTTTCTGAAATACGGTGTCCCGCTACGTCTTCATAGCGATCAAGGTCGGAACTTTGAAGGAAAAGTCATCGGAGCATTATGTGATTTATACGGTATCAACAAAACGTCTACCGCTCCTTACCATCCGCAGGGTAACGGTAACTGCGAGCGGTTTAATCGAACTGTCCACAACCTCCTACGAATGATTCCTCCGGCGAAGAAACGCAAATGGCCGGCGTTGCTTCACGAGCTAATCTACGCATCCAACACCACTCCTCATGCGACAACAGCGACAACAGGATTTGCACCTTACTATCTGTTCTTCGGCAGAGAACTCAGACTAGGTAGATGCACTTCTGGGAAAACAGATTGACGACGACCCTGAATACGAATGGGTCACAGATCATCAGAATCGGATGGCCGAAGCATTTCTCCTCGCCAGTGAGAGATCCGAGAAAATGGCACTGAAACAAAGGACTTGTGTGAACAAGCGTGCCAATGACAAATAACTGATTGTCGGGTCCAGGGTTTCTTAGGTCGACACAAAATACAAGACATTTGGAATCCACTACCATACAAAGTTATTCAGAAGTGTGCGAACAATGTATATGTTGGAAGGGAAACTTGAACAGAAACGGGTTCATTGTTCTGATCTGCTAGACTCCAGAAGTTTAGTGGACGATATTCATCCAGCTGTTACATACACACCAACTCCTGTGAAGTCGAATCACGATTGGAATATGACTGTTCGGATAGTAGTGAGTCAGAGGATCTCTGGATTGATATGCCAAATGGATGGACTGACAGATACGCTGCAGCTGAGGAGCCACAGGATGGACGGGTGATGGATGTCGACCGGAAGAGAACGGATGAACTTGGTGATGGAATCCCTCTGTTGCCTTACCTTCCTCGTATGGTGCACCGGATGCCCCAAGCGGTTCAGTGCCAGATGCACACGAACCACAATGTAGTAGTGACCATGGTGATACAGTAGAGACCAATGATGAAGTCCGTACTCCGGACAAAGTAGGGGAGCCTCACATGGACTCTGATTCTGATATGGACTGTGATGAGACTGTGGACGTGCGACGGTCAGCACGTTCCACGAAAGGACAGCATTCAAATGTCCATAGACTGCCTGTTTCTTCGCTTCAACACGAAGTTCGTGCGAATTCTGTGGATCCAGCAGTGTTAGCTCAGATTAGCCAGACACAACTCTTACTTGTACAAATGTTGGCTGGTGATCACCAATGATCAGGTTATAGACTAACTATGTAAATAGAATCTAAATTGTATTTTTATGTATTGTCGAGGACGCCAATACGAAGTAGTGTAATGTAGAGCGCACCGTAACCTATGTCATTGTAGCGCAGAGTGCGTCCCAGAGATATTTCATCACTTCGGCTTATCCGAAGCGAAGGTAGCCGAAGTTTGTATCTGTGACGTAAGCAGAAAGACGCTGCGTCATTGTTGGTTGTTCTGATCAGGCGGCTGTAAAAGCTGTGCATGTTTTGCAAGATTGTGGCATGTTCAGATTACACCTCAAGTCTGTAAAACGGTGTCATCCAAGTGGAACGGATGTTAGCCGATAGCTGCAGTATGAATGATACCCTTGCTGTTATGCAACTTTGGGGGAACTCTGGTATTATTAAAAAGACCCACAAGTAGCTCACATATACCTCGTTCGAGTCTTGATTGATGTCGATGATTGATGATTGATGTCAATGATTGATGACTGATGTCGATGGTTGATGATCTACTTCTTTGCAATAGAGTTAAGTTTTTTGATTCCATAAGTAATATAAACCAGAATTTCAGACTTTTAGATACAGTAAGCAAATTTGCGTGACTCATGAGTTGCGAAGATACAGACGTGATCACACTAGTTGGCTCAGAATTGTTTAGCTGTAAGAAAACAGTCTTTAGAAAACCTGAACACTTAGTATCTTTGGTAGGACTAACACAATAAGTGTTATTGTAATATGCGGCTGGCTGTGTTTTGCTTGGCCATGTAGGATTAGTGCTCCCGTTGACATTCCATTGATGATTTTTTGTGTATGTGTGTGTATTTTATATGTCCATGTAAGACTAACGTTTTTGTATATTATAATAGCTTTATTTAATTTGGTGCTAATGCTTTTATGCATGACGGCTGAATATTGGATGACGGATTAGACGCATGTATTCGGCACGCAAACCAGTATACGGTGGCCAGTTAGGGCCATTGTCGTTTTCTTTCGATTTCCTATGTTTTTCTTCTATTTCCGAAGAAACCAACTTAATTTTCTAGGTTTTCTTTGTATTTCCCAAGAAATCAACTGAATTTTCAGCGAATTCATAGCAATATTCTGCGAATTTTCCGTGTTCAACGACGTAAAAACAGAGACAAAGTCGAAGAAAAACCTATGAAATTCTTGAAAAACACCAAATATAATTTCCTCCGCGGATATAATATTTCCTCCGCGGATATAATATTTCCTCCGCGGATATAATCATTTCCTCCGCGGATATAATATTTCCTCCGCGGATATAATATTTCCTCCGCGGATATAATCATTTCCTCCGCGGATATAATATTTCCTCCGCGGATATAATATTTCCTCCGCGGATATAATATTTCCTCCGCGGATATAATCATTTCCTCCGCGGATATAATATTTCCTCCGCGGATATAATATTTCCTCCGCGGATATAATCATTTCCTCCGCGGATATAATATTTCCTCCGCGGATATAATATTTCCTCCGCGGATATAATCATTTCCTCCGCGGATATAATATTTCCTCCGCGGATATAATATTTCCTCCGCGGATATAATCATTTCCTCCGCGGATATAATATTTCCTCCGCGGATATAATATTTCCTCCGCGGATATAATCATTTCCTCCGCGGATATAATATTTCCTCCGCGGATATAATATTTCCTCCGCGGATATAATATTTCCTCCGCGGATATAATCATATTCCTCCGCGGATATAATATTTCCTCCGCGGATATAATATTTCCTCCGCGGATATAATATTTCCTCCGCGGATATAATCATTTCCTCCGCGGATATAATATTTCCTCCGCGGATATAATATTTCCTCCGCGGATATAATCATTTCCTCCGCGGATATAATATTTCCTCCGCGGATATAATATTTCCTCCGCGGATATAATCATTTCCTCCGCGGATATAATATTTCCGGATATAATATTTCCTCCGCGGATATAATATTTCCTCCGCGGATATAATCATTTCCTCCGCGGATATAATATTTCCTCCGCGGATATAATATTTCCTCCGCGGATATAATATTTCCTCCGCGGATATAATATTTCCTCCGCGGATATAATATTTCCTCTGCGGATATAATCATTTCCTCCGCGGATATAATATTTCCTCCGCGGATATAATCATTTCCTCCGCGGATATAATATTTCCTCCGTGGATATAATATTTCCGCCGCGGATATAATCATTTCCTCCGCGGATATAATATTTCCTCCGCGGATATAAATATTTCCTCCGCGGATATAATCATTTCCTCCGCGGATATAATATTTCCTCCGCGGATATAATCATTTACTCCGCGGATATAATATTTCCATGGCGGATATAATATTTCCTCCGCGAATATAATCATTTCCTCCGCGGATATAATATTTCCTCCGCGGATATAATTAATTTCCTCCGCGGAGGAAATCCACGTGACTTGAGTACTAGAAAGACGGCCAATTCATTAGCATTTTTGAGGCTGAGGAGTGAGGCTGATGTGGAGGTGACGTCACGATGGCGTCACTATGACGTAACATCCGGTGATATCCGGATCAAAGGTCACATCCGGTCACGTGGCAACCGGGTGAGTCCCTGTGACGTCACGATGGCGTCACTATGACGTCACATCCGGTGACATCCGGGTCAAAGGTCACATCCGGTCACGTGGCATCCGGTAACATCCGGGTCACTTTCTGTGACGTCGCTTCCGGTCACCTGGCGGCCCAGCAAGAGTTATCTGCCCCTACCTAAGACCCCAGTGATTTCCAATGTTAATCTCATGCAGGTATGGGAAAGGGGTGGTCATATCTTTTTTCCTGTGGATTTTACTATGGGTTGTGGCACCTTGATTTCTTCATCTCGAGCTGTAGAACACGATGGGAGGGGTCTCGAAGCCATGCGTTGACTTTTTTTGAAAAGTGCTGATGACGCATGCGCAGTAGACAGGCAGATCGAGGTGGACGTTTTGGCGTCTAGGTGAACCCATAGTGGCACGATTGGGTTGTGTGAGGTATCAGTTTGAAGCATTCGCGGGGGAGCGTCCAACTGGGGCGTGGAAATATCGTCAAAACGTGTATTTGAATGAACGTTTGGGGATCGAGGAGGACCAATAGTGGTCCGATTAGGCTGTGGGAGGTGTCATCGTGAAGCTCTTGTGGGGGAGCGTCCCACTGGACTAGTGTGTCGTCCGTTTTCAACATTCGGCGCATGCGCAGACAGGTAATTGTGGGGAAAAGGGCACTGAAAGGGACGTTTTGGGGTCGAGGTGGACCCATAGTGGTGTGAATGGGTCGGGGAGCGTATTAGTTTGAATCTCTCATGAGGTGACGTCCAAATGGACTTGTGCGGAGTAAAAGTAGCGCAATGGTGCGCCTGCGCAGTAGAAAAAGAGTATGGACGTTTTGGGGTCGAGGTGGGCCCATGATGGGCGTACTGGGTCGGAGAGGGTATCCATGTGAAGCGCGCCTTCAGGCCGATCAAGTCATGGGTGGGTGCATGTTTTCTCCGAAATGAAACACGGACTTTACCCCTAAAATGACCCCATCAACCAGGTGTAGAGTGGTTAATATGGTTCCCAGCTGCCTGCCGAGATATGCAGATGTGGTTAGCTGAAATTTGAGGTCGAAACTGGACTTTCTAGGATATGATCCAAACTTCGTTTTAAAGTATTATCGGAGTCGCTAATCACGAATCCGCGGTCAGAATTGACCTTGACCTCGACCTTGACCTTGAAATGGAATATCGAACATTTGGGTATGACTTTCGGCTAGTCGGAAGGTCATAAGATATAGCCGGACGACCTTGACCTTTTGATATGTGATGACCCCGTGACTTGTGCATTGACCTATCTCATCGACCTTTGACCTCTGACCTCGGGCTAGAAAATGCGGTAGTACAATCAAAATGTACCATCGCAAATTTTGACCTGGAGTCAGAAGTCAAGGTCGAGGACATAGATCAACGTATAGGTTACGGGGTCATCACATATTAAAAGGTCAAGGTCGTCAGCCTATGTCTTGTGACCTTCGGACAAGGTGAAATTACAACACATATAAGGGAAGTGGGAAGAGGTGCCGACATACTGACTGCGTCACATGACTTCACAGAATAGTCTTCTGGTTAACCTATTCTAAAGCACATACCAAGAATTAACGATTAGTGATATGTGTTGTATCTCAGGTACGCTTTTATTGTGGCAACTTGGATGATATGACCACACGGCCCCTAGCACCGGCATAAGCGGTATTAGATACAAATCTAGAGAGCTATGATGGAAATGCTCTGACAACTCGTATACTGGTAATTGGTGAGCTGTTTCGCTGTGACAACTCGTACATTGAAGATTGGTGAGCTGTATCGTCATCAGATGTAAATGACGGCATTTAACACAAAAGACTAGCCTGTAAGGCCCGATGTCGACCCAGCATCAACTTCCCACAAATGCCAACATATATCAAATACCAGAAGGTCTGTACAGGGGGCGGGCCTCGGGGACGAAACGTCCACCAGCAGAATCTCGCCATATACATTCATACCTAAATGTTCGATACTCGATTTGAAGGTTAAGGTCGAGGTCAAGGTCAATTTTGACATCGGATTCGTGATCAGTGACCCCGAAAATACTTATATACCAATTTTCAAGTCAATCGGTAAAGGTGTAATTTTGATCTCCATAAACGCCAAGGGATACGCTTCGGCTGCAATTTGGTGTCGAAACTGGAGTTCGAGGATTTCACCTAAACTTCGTTCTAAAGTATTATCGGGGTCACTAATGACGAATCCGCGGTCAAAATTGATCTCGACCTTAACCGCGAAATCGAGTATCGAACATTTGGATACTCGATTTTGAGGTCAAGGTCGAGGTCAAGGTCAATTCTGACCGATGTTACTTCAGAACAAAGTTCCTGGAGGTCAAAATTACACCTTCAACGATTGACTCGAAAATTGGTATATAAGTATTTTCGGAGTCACTGATCACGAATCCGAGGTCAAAGTTGACCTTGACCTCGACCTTAACCTTCAAATCGAGTATCGAACATTTAGGTATGACTTAGGTCGTCTGTGAAGTCATGTGACGCAGTCAGTATGTCGGCACCTCTTCCCACTTCCCTTATATGTGTTGTAATTTCACCTTGCCCGAAGGTCACAAGACATAGGCTGACGATCTTGACCTTTTAATATGTGATGACCCCGTGACCTATGCGTTGATCTATGTCCTCGACCTTGACTTTTGACTCCAGGTCAAAATTTGCGATGGTACATTTTGATTGTACTACCGCATTTTCTAGAAAGTCCAGTTTCGACCCAAATCTGCATATCTCGGCAGGCAGCTGGGAACCATATTAACCACTCTAGACCTGGTTGATGGGGTCATTTTAGGGGTAAAGTCCGTGTTTCATTTCGGAGAAAACATGCACACTCCCATGACTTAATCGGCCTGAAGGCGTGCTTCACATGGATACCCTTCCCGACCCAGTACGCCCACTATGGGCCCACCTCGACCCCAAAACGTCTATTCCCATACTGTTTTTCTACTGCGCAGGCGCACCATTTACTCCGCACAAGTCCATTTGGACGCCACCTCATGAGAAATTCAAACTAATACGCTCCCCGACCCATTCGCACCACTATGGGTCCACCTCGACCCCAAAACGCCCCTTTCAGTGCCCTTTTCCCCACAATTACCTGTCTGCGCATGCGCCGAATGTTGAAAACCGACGACACACTAGTCCAGTCGGACGCTCCCCCACAAGAGCTTCACGATGACACCTCCCACAGCCTAATCGGACCACTATTGGTCCTCCTCGACCCCCAAACGTCCATTCAAATACACTTTTTGACGATATTTCCACCCCCCAGTTGGACGCTCCCCCACGAATGCTTCAAACTGATACCTCACACAACCCAATCGTGCCACTATGGGTCCACCTAGACGCCAAAACGTCCACCTCGATCTGCCTGTCTACTGCGCATGCGTCATCAGCACTTTTCAAAAAAAGTCAACGCATGGCTTCGAGACCCCTCCCATCGTGTTCTACAGCACGAGATGAAGAAATGAAGGTGCCACAACCCATAGTAAAATCCACAAGAAAAAAGATATGACCACCCCTTTCTCATACCTGCATGAGATTAACATTGGAAGTCACTGGGGTCTTAGGTAGGGGCAGATAACTCTTGCTGGGCCGCCAGGTGACCGGAAGCGACGTCACAGAAAGTGACCCGGATGTTACCGGATGCCACGTGACCGGATGTGACCTTTGACCCGGATGTCACCGGATGTGACGTCATAGTGACGCCATCGTGACGTCACAGGAACTGACCCGGTTGCCACGTGTCCGGATGTGACCTTTGATCCGGATGTCATCGGATGTGACGCCATCGTGACGTCATCTCCACATCAGCCTCACTCATCAGCCTCAAAAATGCTAATGAATTGGCCGTCTTTCTAGTACTCAAGTCACGTGGATTTCCTCCGTGGAGGAAATTAATTATATCCGCGGAGGAAATATTATATCCGCGGAGGAAATGATTATATCCGCGGAGGAAATATTATATCCGCGGAGGAAATATTATATCCGCGGAGGAAATGATTATATCCGCGGAGGAAATATTATATCCGCGGAGGAAATATTATATCCGCGGAGGAAATGATTATATCCGCGGAAGAAATATTATATCCGCGGAGGAAATATCATATCCGCGGAAGAAATGATTATATCCGCGGAGGAAATATTATATCCGCGGAGGAAATGATTATATCCGCGGAGGAAATATTATATCCGCGGAGGAAATGATTATATCCGCGGAGGAAATATTATATCCGCGGAGGAAATATTATATTCTCGGAGGAAATATTATACCCGCGGAGGAAATGATTATATCCGCGGAGGAAATGATTATATCCGCGGAGGAAATATTATATCCGCGGAGGAAATGATTATATCCGCGGAGGAAATATTATATCCGCGGAGGAAATATTATATCCGCGGAGGAAATGATTATATCCGCGGAGGAAATATTATATCAGCGGAGGAAATTATATTTGGTGTTTTTCAAGAATTTCATATGTTTTTCATCGACTTTGTTTCTATTTTTACGTCGTTGAACACGGAAAATTCGCAGAATATTGCTATGAATTCGCTGAAAATTCAGTTGATTTCTTGGAAAATACAAAGAAAACCTAGAAAATTAAGTTGGTTTCTTCGGAAATAGAAGAAAAACATAGGAAATCGAAAGAAAACGACAATGGCCCTAACGGGCCACCGTACCAGTAAGCTACACAGAATAAACTTACGTATACCAGGTAGCATATTCAGGGCAGTATCAAAAGTAGGTTATGTTAGGAATAGAGCCTTGATTTACACTGTAAGTCCATAGGGAAACGAAACCAGATATAGTTTCAATATTAGCACCTTAACATACATAATCTGCCAACAAAGATGACCTTGGTGACTGCGCCTTATTCACATGCAGTAAAGTCCATTTATAGTGACACGTTCAGCGTCTTGAAGTTGGAGATAGCAGTTAAAAATAATCCCAATTTGAACTTTTAATCTCCTCGGGCAGAGCAGGCAGTTTACTGCTCAATCTATGTAAGGATTTTACCCTGCGACTAAATTTAAGTACATGGCCTCTTTAATTGCGCATGATTGACCAACCAATGTCTGAAAGAAAACAGGATGAAGTAATTCGCTCCCACCTTTACCTCAGTAGTGTTTGAGGATTACCTGCAAGATGGCGGCGGAATGCCCTGTTCCCAGGCCGATTTATAGCCTTCATTGGGGAGACATTTTAACTATAGTACTCTACTTCGTAGTCGTTATCATTGTTGGAGCATGGGTGAGTACTGATCAATTTTTGAAAGGTAAATTAATTTCACATTCATGTACTAACTGCGCCTGCTCTAAATAAAAATCATTTTGAATAAAGAATAAATCTTACCTATATCACAGAACTGCTCGTTAATCATGTTATAGTCTTGTCGCGTCACAATGACAGTTCGACATATGGTCTTATTCTCTAACATCAAACACGCATACAGTCACGTCGCCAGTTTCGACCCAGTTTCAGTTCTGATCCGATTCCCATACATCACAATGCTTCTTGTCACAACCAAGATCACGTGAAATCTTAAAACGTTTGATGCATTCGAACAAGTTGATCAACCTTCTAATCATGGCTAAATGATACTATGTGTTTATTGGTTCTGTTAGGAGATAGCTTTGTAGACTCACTCCATACACACGGCTACATCGGTCTAAGTACAAACACTATGACCCACTCTCCATACACACGGCTACATCGGTCTAAGTACAAACACCATGACCCACTCTCCATACACACGGCTACATCGGTCTAAGTACAAACACCATGACCCACTCTCCATACACACGGCTACATCGGTCTAAGTACAACCACCATGACCCACTCTCCATACACACAGCTACATCGGTCTAAGTACAAACACCATGACCCACTCTCCATACACACGGCTACATCGGTCTAAGTACAAACACCATGACCCACTGTCATGAAAAAAACAATGTCATCTGCCAGCGCTTCAAATCAAAGTTTTGATGTTTTGTTTCTCACATATACATGTATTTATCTATGGTGCTACGTATTTGCCATAAATTTATTGACTCCAGTGTCACTCGAAAGGCTACTCTCCCCATCGTTGACATAAACTGACGGAACCAGTGACAAACCACCATCATCGATGGATGGCCAAACTGGGTCGTACCATGGCCTGAAAAGGTCTTGCGTAAATTCATAACTCGAGTACTGATTAGCGTTGCTTATCTTTAATCTGCTATTCAGAGGTAAACTAAATGAAAGTACCAGCGATTTAATGTTTTTTTTTAACTGGGTATTCGCTAGAGATATTTCAGTGACCAATCTATCAGTTAAACTAATATCACTCCCAACTCGCATTCTTTAACGCCAATTGTAAATTGAGATGAAGACATGAAAAACGAAATATCCAGCTAGGACCCTAGCTATTTTAGGGGTAAAGTTATCATGTTGATGATTACATTTGTATATATCTGGGTCAAAGGACAATGTCAAAACGAGGTTGGATCGGAACTGGCGACGGTGGGTCAGAACTGACACCTTTCATGAAGAAATGTAATCTTATATTCCCTACAGTTTATGTATAGTTTCATCAACGTAGCTTAGTTACTTTGTTAATAAATTCTATCGACAATGGTATTGCGATCCTGATAATGATTTTGCCTTCATTTGAAACAGTTTCCTCTTATGAAACAGATGAAAATTTCACTTTGGTTGGTCGGAACTGGCGCCTTGTCTGTATGAGAATTTTATTTTGAATAAAAAAAACAAAAAACTTTCATGAAGTGAGTCGAGGTACGTCTGACATGCAAGGCTTTCTACAGTTGTTCTTTTGCCATGGAAGATTTTCACTTGTCCATACAGGTTGGTGAATCTAACCATTACCATATTTTACTATTACCATAAAAAATCCATCGGATCTTCCGATACTTATTAAAACGTATTACTTACTTAAAACATATCCTAGTCTTATCTCAAAGGTTATGGTTTTATCTGTTCGTTCACGTGTATGTAATGAAATTTGATCATGTTTATCATTCCCATGTGTATGAAATACATGTATATATACGTGCGAGGTACGGCGTATCACGTTGGGCATACTGGTGTGAAAGCAACCGTGGTCCGCCAGATATGAGAGTCTGGATCTGGGTGCCCGAAGGGCATCTAGATCCAGATACGAAAGACCTCCCTCGAACAGTTGTCCCCCTATCAGCAGAAACCAGGGTCCTGGTTTTGTTGATGTCCGGGTCACTGAAATCTAGACCGGGATGTCTCTTCTCATAAATATAGGACTCGGACCATGGCATTTGGGGGACTATGGGCGCTTCCACAGCTATGGAAGTCCTCAGAGTCCGGTTGATTTATATATGAAACTAAAGGAATAGTAAAGACAGAGCTTGGGCCAGCAAATCGGTTGGGCAGTGGATGAAGGCATAGACGGTGGACAGTACAGCAGAAGGTAAGATTGTGGGTTCGAACCTAGTCGAGGTCAGTTGAAAATATTTGATTTTCTGCATTTCTCATGTACAGCTTTAATTCGTCTTGTACAGTCGCATCTTTGTTAAATATATATATATATATATATATATATATATATGCAAACGTTTTCACCGAGGTGAAAAGGTTTTCACCTGGGCGCAAACGTTATTAACCAGGCGCAATCCTGTTTTCACCCAGGTGAAAATCTTCTCGCCGCGGTGAAAACCTTTTCATCCAGGTGAATGGAAACCAAAAGAAGCAAACCAAGAACTAAAAAAAATAATAAAAACTGGAAAAATAGCATGTCGTATATGGGCCGCCGTACATCTTCAATATGTCGTAGAACACCATATACAAGTACTATGAATCCTTTTATCCGCGCTGGGTTAATTTTCGCACGCATATGATTTTGTGAATGTTGCAAAATCAGAAAGAAACTCGAAATATTGAGATATCTAATGAATATGTATATCACGTTTCTGACATCAGTAAATATTGAGGAAATTGTCATGTCGGAGATCTTTATTACTGTTACAATTAATGTTACTCTAAAATGACCATGCACGCTTGTCCGTTCGGCTGGTACTGCTTACGACTTCTCATATAGTCAGGGCGTAATTAGAATATTTTACGATTTGCAAATATAATGCTCAGGGTCTTTTCATATTAGGTCCGTGCGCGTATCTTCCGAATACAGGATATCGTGAACGATCGCTTCGCACATTTCAAGCTGACTCGCCGTTCTTTAACATGTTGAAGTAAATTTGTTTTCACATTAACCGTAAACGGGCCCATCTGGTATCATTAAAAAAATATTGAAATAATAAAACATAACATGAATGCAAAATAAAAATTGCCACGACATCTACATGCATAGATCTGCTTACTGCTTTCATATATGTCACACCAGCGAAATTAATGGATTATATTGAGTACCTGACCAGGTGAATAGTATACAAAAGACGGATAGACTCCCCTTTTACCGGGGGAGGTAACTCTTGGTGGCGACATGTGGCGTTGTGGTTATGGATTGCATCAGCATTGGCTGGGTGCCAAGTTTTATAATTGGCTGGACAGAGGTAAAGTACACTATAGTTCCGGCAACCTTTGACCTAGAATTCATCCGCGGTGATGCGGTCTGGCGGTGATGCGGTGTGCCTCCGCGGAGAAAAAGTAGTCCCCAGATTTCAAATACGCTGCATGGTCCGATTGGGTCGTATGAGGTATCAATGTGAAGCATTCGTGAAGGCGCACTGGGATGGGTGTGACGTGGAACTGACGTCATTAGCCAAAGTGTATGGAAATACATGTTTTGGGGTCTAGGTGGGCCACTAATGGTCCGATTGGGGTATCAATGTGAAGCATATGTGAGGGGGCATCCGACAGGGTGGGTGTGACGTGGAACTGACGTCATTCTGCGCATGCAGTAGACGTCATTCTGCGCGTGATCACCCTATTGAGTCAACCACATGGTTGAAGCTCAAAGCTGCTAATGGTTTAGAATTACCGTATGTAGGCTGTATCATCACCAATGTTAAAGTCTTCGACACTGGTCTTCGATGCACATGTTTATGAAGGTAATAACCCTACAAGAACTGGTATATTGGGTATGAATATATTGAGGCATATTCTTGGAGCTCTGGAGCTCTTGGAGCTCGGAGCTGGTATGATATATCACAGATATGGTATAATACATTTTGTTACAAGTTTTTACATGTTACGGTGTGTACGTAGACATGTGACAAGAGCGCACCCGAGTGTACAGGACAGCGATGCGCTGATTGGTGGGAAGAACAACGTAGGAGAGTTCTTGTTGGCTGTGGGCTTGTAAAAGTGGCGGTAGGTGGGAATATTCAGCATTTTCTGATACGCAGCCGACATGTTCTCTTGTTCGACCTGCCTGAAGCCATTTACTCGCCCAGAAGATTTGCGACGGCACGAGTCCTCCATCCACAACGGCGCACGATATACTTGTATAACTTGCGCACGGTCATTTAATCGGGAAGATGCTTTACTGCGCCACGAACGTTCACTCCACGAGGGCGCGATGGAACAATGTAATGAATGTGGTCAACTCTTCAAACGACCCAGTCAGTTAAGACGGCATCAGCGTTTGAGTCATGGTGCGTCACCACGGTATGAGCGACAACTTCACACTAAAGAGGAACCCAGCAGGGTCAGACCTAGTGAAGGTGAGCCCGGGGAGACGAATGCCACTGGTGATGCGATCACGGAGAGCCCGCCTATACCCACAGTTCAGAAGAGCCTAGATATCCAGCCGGTCCCTAGCATTACTGTTTCGAGTCATACGCCTGACAACAACGAACATTTTCTGGAAGATGCGTTGGATGCTATCTGTTACACGAAGACCATCCAGTGAGTGACATCTATCGGCGCCATTGGTCCATGATACGGCACTGTTTCCACCGTCATCGCCCTATTCAAGATATCTACAATTTCCGACTGACCGACCGTGGAAGCCATCTTCAATGACCAAGCTACGTCCTTCAAAATTAAATCTGGCGTTTGGTTATGTGCTGCAGCGACAGACCAAGTCCGATACTTTTACCCGAGCAGTAACAACCAAGTGTACGACCAACCGTTTATCATCATTAACCGAGCGTCGCTAGAGTGGACCAATTGGATGTCTTGGAATGGGCCCAACAACAGCGCCCCGGCACCAAGTGGATAGTGGAGAGGGTCACCAATGTTACGTTCTTCGTGACCAAATTACGGAATCTTCCCATCGGATGAATGTATTCACCCAGTGCACTGATTGATACTCAGAATGCGCAAACAAGTATCTGAGGATATGTTGCCTCAATGGAATCCTGGCCTGCCCGATGACGATTAGAACAAACGGTTCAGAGCGAACATGGCCGAAGATAGAACTTTCTGAAATGGCGACTTCTGATTGGACAAGAGCAGCTGAGAATATATGTAACGGGCAAGAACGAGTATGACAAGACCAAATTGTGGCCTCTGATTGGACAAGCGGCTACTTGTATTGTAAACATACCCAACGTGGCTCCCCCAGCGTGGGTATGTTATGATAGAGGGGAGAATAAACTATATATAGGATATCTAGGCTCTTCTGAACTGTGGGTATAGGCGGGCTCTCCGTGATCGCATCACCAGTGGCATTCATCTCCCCGGGCTCACCTTCACTAGGTCTGACCCTGCTGAGTGCCTCTTTAGTGGGAAGTTGTCGCTCATACCGTGGTGACGGACCATGACTCAAACGCTGATGCCGTCTTAACTGACTGGGTCGTTTGAAGAGTTGACCACATTCATTACATTGTTCCATCGCGCCCTCGTGGAGTGAACGTTCGTGGCGCATTAAAGCATCTTCCCGATTAAATGACCGTGCGCAAGTTATACAAGTATAACGTGCGCCGTTGTGGATGGCGGACTCGTGCCGTCGCAAGTCTTCTGGGCGAGTAAATGGCTTCAGGCAGGTCGAACAAGAGAACATGTCGGCTGCGTATCAGAAAATGCTGGACATTCCCACCTACCGCCACTTTTACAAGCCCGCAGCCCACAAGAACTCTTCTACGTTGTTCTTCTCACCAATCAGCGCATCGCTGTCCTGTACACTCGGGTGCGCACTTGTCACATGTCTACGTACACACCGTAACATGTAAAAACTTGTAACAAAATGTATTATACCATATCTGTGCTGTATTATACCAGCTCGGAGCTCCGGAGCTCGGAGCTCTTGGAGCTCAGAGCTCGGAAGTGACGTCATCGTACGCATGCGCACGCATCTGTGGTGCACCCTGTATCCTATAACCCGTAGGGCATAGGGTACACCAGGGTGCGGGTGCACCACAGATGCGAACGCATGCGTACGATGACGTCACTTCCGAGCTCTGAGCTCCAAGAGCTCCGAGCTCCAAGAGCTCCAGAGCTCCAATAATATGCCTCAATATATTCATACCCAATTTAGCAGGTCTTGTAGGGTTATTACCTTCATAAACATGTGCATCGAAGACCAGTGTCGAAGACATTGGTGATGATACAGCCTACATACGGTAATTCTAAACCATTAGCAGCTTTAAGCTTCAATCATGTGGTTGACTCAATAGTGTGATCACTCAGACATTCATGATAATAGATTTCTAACTCGTGCTAACTTGTGAGCCTGAATCTATAAGAAAGTCGGTGATTCGTTCAGCTACACTAACTTTGATTTCTGGACAATCACTCACCACCTGGCGTCAAGAGTCAGGCGGTCCAGCACTTCTGGGAGCCGAAAGTCCATCAGAGTTCTCTGCTGGTTCAAAGTCATAATCTGTTCTTTGCCGATCGGCATTCTCACGGCGAGCATCTGCCCTCTGTTGACGTTCGCGAATTAACTTACGACAGTCACGTTTAAAGAGTTCTAGAAGTTTACAGTGATAACACCGCCCACGCATGTCCATAGGAGTATCGACACTGCAGCTCCAGCTTGTACCGGCTCCTGATAAGTTTGACTTTTCACAAGCTGCCTAGTGAGTGCCACGTGTTCGGTCGCTCAGAAAGGCGCAGCATCACGATCAACCTTGTCGCCTGTAGAGTTTGCCTGCATTTCACGGGCTTGTGCGCGTCCACTACCCTATATGTCGTAGGTCAAAACAAGTCACCAATACATGAGAAAATTCAGTCAAAGTCCCGGACGCATGCTGCACTCTATTATAAAATTCTCTCATGCGTTGTGGCCTGATCGCTCTACTCCAAAAACCTTCCTCAATGTTTCGCACAATTCCACCGGATTCGGTGGCGCACGATGCCGGATCTCCTCATCTGCACCTCCTGACAAATAGTCCAGAAGAAATAAGACGGCAGCATTTCCTTCAAACTGTCGAATTGGAACGGATCTAGAGGCCCGTTCAATCCACACAGATGGCTCTTCCTTCCCACTATATATCGGTAACTTAACTGATGGTGGAATTACCATTCTTGTTGTGGTCGGTGGCTCTGCAGCGCGGTTCACAATACCATTAAGCTCCAGCCTAAGCCGCTGTATTTCTTCCCGCAGTTGCTGTATCTCATTTGCAGGCCGATCTTCCCCATTTTGTTGGTCTGCTGTAGAAGGAGGTTGTTTTCTGGAATCCATGGTCCTCCCTTTCCCTGGTTACTATTGGTTACGATTACTGATTTCCTGACACCAGATTTGGGACGGCCAATTATTGAGAGATTGAGTCTGAGCACTGTGGTTGCCACATCAGAGTAATTTATTCGCTCACACACAACAAGCAGTATCCGTGAACTCGTAGTACACTGTAAAACCAGCACTCAGTACAAAAGAGACCAGTGATAACAGTACCCAGTCATTGCGTGACTGTAACCTTAACCAGTCTGAAATCGTAATCAGTTTGTAATCGTAATCATAATCGTAACTGTAACCGTAACCATGGGAATAAACCCTGACCTGTAATGACAAAAGCACAGAAGAATAAGATCATTGTATTCAATTGCCCCAATACAATTATGGAACACCCATCACCCTGTGTTTACCCTGGTACATCGTGTGGAATTTCGCTTCTTGGCCACCATAAATTATATGTGAAATATCGATTCTTAGCCACCATACTTGTCCCAGCAATTTTATTATATTAACTTTTTCCTTGAGTGAAAATTTATGATTTCATAAGCTTTTCTTACTGTCCTTTGTTATCGGTATATGCTGTACGGTGTATGTTATATTCGAGGCTGACAGTTTCACATGAGGGAATTGTTTTCGGTTCTGAATACTGTTTTGGTAATATAAACAACCTGTACAATGACTTGTAGGGTCAAGCATTGTCAGTTAACTTCTGTGAGAAATTATATTTGACTGTATTTCCAGTAGGCGTCAGATTCGATCTGCGATGTTCACTATAGGGTTTAACGGCGAGGATAAGTAGAATGCACTAACATGTACCCGGTGGAACCCAAACTTTGAGTTCTGTGTTTTGGTTTGGTGACAATTCGATTGTCTCATTGTCATAATTGTCCTTAAAGTCTGATGAGTTGTTATCATGTACCCATTGTTAGGACAGCATAAAAGAGAATGTGTAACGGTTTCCAATTTACAGTTTAAGATCTACTGTCATTGCCACCGGTACAGCGTCACAATTTTGTAAGCTGAAATGAACAGTAAAAGCTATCTACAGCTAAGTCCAGAGAAAACCACTGGCCGGGCCGGAGTCTTCTGAATGGGTTTATGTAGTTTCACCCGGGAATATCGGCGCCCCATGCAAGCCCATTACATTGGCGAGCTTGCCAGGATAAAAAAACCCACAAATTTTCCGGATGCCACAGGGACATTGGTTGATGAACAGCAGAATCTTTAAATTTTCACGTCTGAAGTTTCCAGCCTTATTTGACGCTGTACCGGTGGGATAATCTACTGCAAGATGGTGAGCCGACAGCCACAATGCGGTGGTGGTAGCCTCGCCTCCATTCGCGAGGACCCGTCCAAGATCTATCGACAGTCTTTGAGTGGCCACGGTACCATCGGTTCCTGGACCCTCCGTCTTCTTTCTTCCTCCTTCTGCGGTCGGTGCGGGGAGCCCATGGTCCTTCATCGCTTTATTCCAGACTGGTAGAATGGTCGTCATCTTCCCTCTTCCTTCTTTCTTCTTCTGCTGTCGGTGCGGCGGGCTATTTCCTTCATGACTCTGAAGTCTTGACTGATCTCGTCTTCTTCCGGCTCCTCTGGTGTCACAGTGACGTCGACGCCGCGGTGGTTTGCAATCCTTTCTCCCCTCTTTCTTCCGCAAGTTCTTGACCGCAGCTCGTGTGGACGGGCACGAACGCACCAATAATCGTCTGAACTCTTGGAAAGATGTCGCACGGTGGGGCGGCTCCTCATCTGTCGACACGCGGCGGTCCAGTCCAGCATTTGTGAGTGAGCCGGATCTTCCTTCATCCTGTACATCAAGGCTGCCACATGACGATTTTATTTGGTGTCACACCTCCCGTTCTCCTCATCTTCTTGCATTGGACTTCTATTCTTGCATTCAATGAAGTAGTCCCCCGGACGGTGACTAGTTCACATGTTTGGTTCCGGTGCTTTGACCATAATGGCGTTCGCAATACTCTTCAGTTCTTCCTCGTAGGAGTTCTCCTTGAACTGCCCTGTGATTCTGACCGGAAGGAATTCCGGAATTGTGTCCACAACTGCGTGAGTGATGTCCATCTCAGTGATGAGATTTCGACCCAAACACCGTTCCATCCCATAGCAACGACATGTTTCTCCTCTTCCTCGGTGACGTGACACCGTGTGCCAGAAACCTCTGAAACGAGTCCATTCCGTGGAAACAGTATATACAGGTACAGTTTGATTCGTTCTACTTAACAGAGCCTTGTAAATGGCCACAGTGATTGAAAACATAACTGTGTTGTGATATATTCTCTGCCTGGACTTCCCTGAACTTTCTGTCTGACATTGTGAAGTTCCCACTGATTGACAATAGTGCGTATGATGAACTGTGTGTCATTTACAGAACTGGATGATGCCTAACGAACTCTAAGACATTGTATTCTTGTAACTTTCTTGGAACATTCTGGACTGAATCCTCAGACAGGATGGTAGCATGTATTGAACGCGAGGTTTAACCTTAATTCTCTCTCTCTCCCTTGAACGATCATGTTATATGTGCCACAATCAGGCCTTGTATGAAGTGTTGACATCTGTCGTATATTGTGCATGCTTTGTTAATTATTGATAGTGTTGCATGCCCAGTGAAGTTGATGAATCAATGGTGAAACTGGTAGATTGCATGAACTCCTTTGTGGCTGATACATTTAGTGATTTGCAGATTGACAAATCTAGCCTTTGACCTTTGAATGATACTGTTGTGAGGTGGTTCCACAATGATGTTTTATTAGGACATTTATCGCGATTAGTTGCCATAATAGTGTAGCTGGTAAGCTAAACACTTAACGCAATTTTGGCTAAATGGAACTAAGATTATCGCGTATATGTTGATAGGTCGTTGATACACTGAGTACATGTAGACGTACTATAGTGGTTGCAGCATGTAATGCTGAAAGGCTACGAAAGCCTGTTGGTGTTGGTTGACGAGCCACCACAATCCCCGATTAGGCTAGGAGAGCCTGGATATTGTTAATATGTGTGGTTATTTGTTTGTTTTTGTATCACCCTGAATTTTTAGTATTGTTATTTTGGATCCTCAGATATAAGTCTAAGATGTTGGATGACAAATTGGTTTCAATTAACACATGTTGACAACTTCTTCAAGTGTAATACATATTGTGTTCAAGTCAACCGTGAAACTTTTAGCTTTCATAATGAGTAACATACATGTAAGGTCCAAATGTTAACCTTTGAGGAAAAGGTTTATGAATTAGCACAGGCGATGCTAGAGAAATCTGATACTTGGTGACAGTTATGGAAGACTATTTGAGACATGACCACACGATAACTGTGCTCGATTATTTTCGTTGCAACAATATTGAGATACCATGCAGTGGTATGAAGTGGATAATGCGCATTTTCATTTGTGCAGAGTTATTTTGTCATAACTGATAGAGATTCACCGCGTGAATCCTTTCTACTGACGACATATCGTAATAATAATGATTTTTCTTGCACTGAACTGGTATGGTCGTTCTGTTTCGAAGAAAAGTGTGTTTTCATTGGTGTAGGCTGGAACATAGTCTGATACTCTCTATTCTGAAGAATTCGCATTTCTTTCAGATATGATTCAAATGCCTAACCTTGCCATTCGCACCCCATTGAACGTTACCAGAACTATTGTCCGTTTGAATGCCACTTCTTGACAGGCATTGAATATGACAATTGATGTGTCGGCCCGTGACATTTTGACGTGTATTTCTTTCACCATGGTTTTGCTTGTACCCTTGTCGCGCTTTTGTATATCTTTTGCACACATTGTAATCTGTATGGCTATTGTTCTCAAATTTTGTTTCACTCGGTGACATTGTAATGCATGACCTGCAGCTAGACAGTGCTCTGGAGACTGTTCTACGCGACTATGTTTTCCCATCTTTGCATACTCCTTTGTAATGTTTTTGTTTTCCTTTCTTTTGTCACTCTTGCCAGTGGGTGTGCGTTCGGTGCACGAAACGTACTCTCATTTGAGGTCAAGTTTTGGTGTATTGGTGGCTGATGAACTGATCATTCACGCAGTTTCTAGTACCATTTCTTGCCTTCTTCTTTTTCTTCTTCCTTTTCTTCTTCTTATTATTGTACTTTACTTTTGCTTATTTCTTGTTTCACTGTTCTGACATTTTCATGTATTTCTCTGCTGTTCCACATATATTTTGTTTTGATTTTCATGAACATGTAATGTGTTGATAAACTATTGTGGATTTTAAGCTGAGCTACTGGCAGAATTTTTCAGAAATTGTTTTGATATTGTGTTATGTTTTGAGCACATTGTTTTGACATGTCCACACTTGTCAGTGACTGGCACGTGTCTAACATACCTAGAGTACTTTCATTGAGAAATTATAGTAAATATGGTTATGACCTTACGCTATGAACATGGACTACGGTAATTGAATAAATTGTTTATGGTATTTGACCGATATTTCTGATAATGACCTTAGCTATTGATAAATGGACTATTCTTTGAAGTTTTGCTATTATTCTTGCTGCCTTGCGCATTTTGTGTTTATACTTTGAGATGAATGAACGATCTTCGTCCGTATCTTTCATCTTTCATTGTTGGAAGATATGTGAAATATCGATTCTTGGCCACCATATAAATGCATAAATTATATGTGAAATATCGATTCTTAGCCACCATACTTGTCCCAGCAATTTTATTATATTAACTTTTTCCTTAAGTGAAAATTCATGATTTCATGTTATCGGTATATGCTGTACGGTGTATGTTATATTCGAGGCTGACAGTTTAACATGAGGGAATTGTTTTCGGTTCTGAATACTGTTTGGTAATATAAACATCCTGTCCAATGACCTGTAGGGTCAAGCATTGTCAGTTAACTTCTGTGATAAATTATATTTGACTGTATTTCCAGTAGGCGTCAGATTCGATCTGCGATGTTCAGCTATAGGGTTTAACGGCGTGAATAAGTAGAATGCACTAACATGTACCCGGTGGAACCCAAACTTTGAGTTCTGTGCTTTGGTTTGGTGACAATTCGATTGTCCCATTGTCATAATTGTCCTTAAAGTCTGATGAGTTGTTATCATGTACCCATTGTTAAGACAGTATAAAAGAGAATGTTTGGCGGTTTCCAATTTACAGTTTAAGATCTACTGTCATTGCCACCGGTACAGCGTCACAATTTTGTAAGCTGAAGTCAAGTACGAACAGTAAAAGCTGGACCGGAGTCTTCTGAATGGGTTTATGTAATTTCACCCGGGAATATCGGCGCCACATACAAGCCCACTTTCCGTCGGGGGTTCCCGCAAATTACAATCTGTTATTTACCAGTGACTTTTAATCTATATGAAGTGTACAGTTATTATCACCACATGCACTTCACAAGCCAGAATAAATAATTTCATATACAATGGCCATGGATACACACAGATATACATCGTTAATGACATTAGATGTCCTTATATTCTTACTGTTAACACACGTCATACCTGGTATTGTTATATGTACATACATTCACTTCACCCTACACATCTTACAGTGTACATGCCGAAAGCCTCAGTGGTTAGAATGAGTACATTAATGTTTTGCAGTTAAACACAATTTCTTACAGTGTTGGTCCAGTTGCTCGCACACCATGATTTCACCAACCCGTTACAGAAACCCTGACCATGATTTTGGCAGTCACATTACAGCTAACATGCCTAACAGAACAGCTGATGGACATTTATCAAATTTCTCTTTAAACTGAACATTGAGCTTCATGCAAACATAGAACTGGAATACATTATACATGTATACCATGTATACATGTAAATGGTAAGTATACTTCATCATATTACAAATGAACTATAACCTCAAACCCGAATCAGAAATACCCGAAACTGTCAGTCCGCTTTACAAGCTGTTATTCCAGAGTAGTAGGGAGGATTGATTTGGAGGGAATAGCGCCTCACTGCGCATGCGCGGAGTGAATAATTGGGTTGGCATAGGGGGGGTTCGCATGTCGTGAGTCAATGTAAATGAGGAGTATTTATGGAAATGAGGGGTGATTGTATGTGTGCGCATGCGTGAGTGTATGCGCATGCGTGAGTGTATGCGCATGCGTGAGTGTATGTAAATGAGGAGTAGAATATGGAAATGAGGTGATTGATGCGCATGCGTGAGTGTATGCGCATGCGTGAGTGTATGCGCATGCGTGAGTGTATGTAAATGAGGAGTAGAATATGGAAATGAGGTGATTGATGCGTGAGTGTATGCGCATGCGTGAGTCTATGCAAATGAGGTTATTGGGTTCATTGGTGTTGATTATTCAAGATGGCGGCTAGTTTTTCTAGGTTAGGGGTGGTCGGTTTCAAGATGGCGGCTTGTTAGGGTTGATTGGTGTTGATTCAAGATGGCGGTTAGTTTTTCTAGGTTAGGGGTGGTCGGTTTCAAGATGGCGGCTAGTTTTTGTATGTTAGGGGTGGTCGTATTCAAGATGGCGGCTTGTTTGTGTGTGTGATGGGTTTTTCCCCCCTCTTCATTTGCATATGTTCAAGATGGCGGCTTGTTGGAGGGGTGGTCGGTTTCAAGATGGCGGCTAGTTTTTGTATGTTAGGGGTGGTCGTATTCAAGATAGCGGCTTGTTTTTGTATGGGTAGGGTGGTTGTGTTCAAGATGGCGGCCAATTGCACTGGTTTGACCTCCTCATTTGCATAGGGTCAAGGTCGTTTTCAAGATGGCGGCTTGTTTTTGTGTGTTAGGGGTGGTCGGATTCAAGATGGCGGCTTGTTTTAGTATGGTGTGATCATCACGGTTGTGCGCAGGTGTATGACGTCACTTCCGGTCTGCATGAATCGGGCGTGACCTGGGACTATGGGATGCATGTACTGACTTGGTTCTGGGTATTTGTCATCACGGGGAGGTCACGTGATCAGTTCAAGGTCATATCCATTTTTTTATCGATTGTGTGTTAGGGTGGTCGGATTCAAGATGGCGGCTTGTTGGTGTGTGTGTGTGTGTGTGTGATGGGTTTTTCCCCAGCCCTCATTTGCATATGTGTTTCAAGATGGCGGTTTGTTGGTGTGTGTTATGGGTTTTTCCCCAGCCTTCATTTGCAACTGTTCAAGATGGTGGCTTGTTTTTGTAGGGTGGGGGTGGTCGGTGTCCGTTTCCCGATCCCCGAGCTTTTCCCCTCTCTCTCTCATTTGCATATGTCGTTTTTCAAATGGCGGCTTGTTTTTCTAGGTTAGGGGTGGTCGTTTTCAAGATGGCGGCTTGTTTTTCTAGGGTCAGGGTGGTCGTGTTCAAGATGGTGGCCTGTTCTCGGTTGAAAATATGCAAATGAGATGAAAATTGGCTATAAAAGGAGTTCATTTTTTAGGGTAAGGGGTGTATTCAATCTGACTTACCTGACCTGCCTCCCTGCCTGCCTGCCTGCCTACCTGCATTTCTGTCTGGCTTGCCTATCCGCTTGTATGAAAAGCATGAGACGTGGAGAAGATTTTCCCTTGGACCCAGCAGCACCTCCGGTTGAAGTCTTGCCTGAAGATGTGGGTGTAATTGGTTCGGCGATCCACAGAACGGTATGTTGCTACTCAGATGGTCTTTCATTTCACCTTCACATTGATACCTCACTCGGCTCCATCGGGCTACTAGGGGCTTCCCTAACTCCAAAAAAGACTATTTTGCAGATCGAAATCAATACCTGGTGTATGAAGATTTTTTTATTTTGAAGGTAGTGGGTCGGGTGCGGTATCAAATTGAAGCTGACGTGAAATGCTTCACAATAATACCTCACTCGTCTCCATTGGACCACTAGGGGCGCCTATAACTCAAAAAAGGATATTTTGAAGATGACGCATGCGCAGAATGCTGATAGTTCAACCCGCACCCAGTCTATCAGATGCTCCTTCACGTCACCTTCAATTTGACACCTCACTCGTCCCGATGGGTCCATTAGGTACGCCTCTAACTTCAAAAAGGCTATTTTTCAAGATTTGCTATTTTTTATATCATCTTCGCGCATGCGCATAATTACCCTAATTCAAGCCCACACCCAGTCTATCAGATGCTGCTTCACGTCACCTTCAATTTAATACCTCACTCGACCCGATTGCGCCATTAGGGACGCCTCTAATTCCAAAAAGGTTATTGGGGGGTAGGTAATGGGTAGTGGGTATGGGGTTTTCTTATTTTTGCCGCTAGGGGCGCCCTAGTGGTACAATCGGATCGAGTGATATACCATTGTGAAGCATTTCACGTCAGCTTCACTATGATACCTCACTCGGCCCTCTACCTCAAAATAAAATTTAAAACAACTTTTCCATCCATCCAAAAGATGGGTTTTTTACCACTACTACTACATATTGTGTTTGTTTACGTTTTGAAAAAAAAATTTTTTTTTTTTTTTTTTTGGGGAAAAAGATGCTGGGAGCTTGTGTTAAGTTTGCAGTGCTTTATGAAAGAAGTTTCTCTTTCGGAAAGATGGGTTGGCCCTGAAAAAGGGCCTTTGGATAGTGTCACACGAGAGGTACGGTATATTTGCTTCACAGCACCTCTCCGGCGTCAATGCATCGGTAATTCACTATGTCGTAGTTTCTTTTGTCTGGCAATCTCTTCTTCCAGTACCGTCATTGTCGTCTCCATATACAACTTCGCTTCCATCATGTCGATAATTTGTTCGTTGAGGTATGATATCTCATCTTCCAGTACCGTGATTGTCGTCTCCATTTCCAACATCGCTCCCCTCATGTCGATAATTTGTTCGTTGAGGCGTGATATCTCAGCCGAAGTGATTATACTTTCAGTGTTTGCAGTGGAGGTGGTTATTGTTGCAGGTCTAGTAGTTAACCATCCGCTGTCTTGTTCTCCATCACGGGTGTCGGCCTCGTTATTTTCTTGTATGTCCTCCATTCTGTTGTTGTCTTGTTCTTTTCGGGTAATTATCTCGCTATGTTCTTCTGTACCCCTATTCCTTGCATCTCTAGGATGATGGGTGAGCAAGGCTCGTGGTAAACTCATGATGCGTAGAAAAAAACTCATGATGTGTAGTTGTCAATAAATCTGAACATACTACACGTTATTTTTATAGTCGGCTGTGTGTGTGTGTGGTCGTATTCAAGATGGCGTCTTGTTTTTGTATGGTAGAGGTGGTCGTGTTCAAGATGGTGACCAATGCCACTTTCGCGATCCCCCTAGCATGTCACTCTCCCGATCCCCTATCCCTCATTTGCATATGGCGGTTTCAAGATGTTGGCTTGTTTTTGTAGGATGGGGGTGGTCGGTTTCAAAATATGCAAATGAGGTCTTTGGGTTTTTTGCCAAAAATGTTGTCGGTTTCCCGATCCCCTAGCATGCCACTTTCGCGATCCCCTATCCCTCATTTGAACGGTGTCAGTCAAGTGTAAGATAGACTGGTCCACTGTGCTGTGTGACCATGGCCCAAGCATTAAAAATACCTATTATTTTTCGATAAAACCCTAATAATTTTTCAGGGAACTATGATAAGACTGTAACCCAGTCTACACGTAATTTTTTAGCCAGGAAAATCAATTATTTTCCCATCTACCTGGGTTTTTCTCACTTCCGTACACGAATTTTATGGGTTTAAATCCCCAAAAAATTAATAAATATCTGCCTAGTTCTAACGTTATATTGTTCAATCTTTTATACTATACACTCAATTGCCTCAGTTGAATTTGCCATAAAAATATATGGGACACATATGTTTGGACACTGACGACAACAAAATTGGGCTGTAATACAGAACGCCGAAGTGATTTGTATTCGCGATGAACAATAAACTGGATGAAATACTTAGCTGACATTCTGACGTTCCTGTTTATGTGGCATATAAAGCTTTGGATGATAATTTATTTCTTATCTTCATCCGCAAATACACAATTTGCCTCGCACAACTTGTTCCAGTAGCGGAACTCGCCCATACAAACTCGCGCAGACTAATTCGCCTGAAACAGGCTTTGCCTGCAGGTGTTGCACGCGAGTCCTTGACTGCGTTGGTATATGGGCACGCGCGTTCTTCACAGCATTGGTATACGAGAATTCTGAATTGGTATACCAACGGTGGATAACGAATACGGTCTAATGCACTATGGTAATTAACCAATCAAAACCCTACAATTTACTCTGAAATGTGATAAATAAAGATATTCGTTCTCACAAGAACGGTTGATAGTGGACAGGCATTGTTTTTTTTATGTAGTTTGCTAATAAAAATTAAAAGGAAATGTAGGCCATCTGTGCTTTCATGTGCTAAGTTAAAATGTATAGCATTGTAATGTAACTGAGTAAACCCATCAGATGTGTGTACTTTATATTCTGGCTTGACAAACGATGTTATGGTCAGCCCATTCTACTCTAGGACTCTAATTAATATGTAAATTTGTTAAATGCCGCTTGCCGGTGTTTGCTTCGCAGGCGTCATCAAAACCTTTTTTTTTTTTGTGATTTTTTCCTTTGTATATCAGATTTCCTGCAAATCATTTATTGTGTCAATTGCTAAGGTGTGTATTTAACACCACACCGCTCTGACTATTCACTTGCATACAACTACCTAAACAAAGTACAAACAATTAACCTATGTTTTTGTTTTCTAACCGGGAGCCCTCCGTTCAAATGCCACGGAGGTTTCGAGTTATTGTAATGTTCTTATTGTATCTGTATATAGGTGTTTTTTCTTCTGCGTCTTTGTTTTGTATATATGTCTATCTTTGAGAAATGGGTGTATTTTATTACCTTATCTTGCATTTTGAAACTGGATTTATTCATTAATTTAAACCTAAAAATCCCCAATGGATGACTGTGAATGTAATGAAGATTTTCCATTCCCTGGCCCAACATGGCTCCCACCGTTCTCCAATGAAAACATTCTCCCGGTAGAATTTGAATTAAACTCCGTCACTCATTCCGAAATAGACCTTTCATTTCTAAGCAACAAATGTTTCAATCCAATCGAATTAAATGATTTAGATCATTGTAAAACGCATACAGATGACAATGAATATGAAATTTCTCACTGGCAGAATATTAACTCCCATCAGTCCAACTATTTCACGGAAACATCTTTTGCAGAAGAGCCAGAAGTAAACAACGCAAATAACAGTGGGTCTTTATCGTGTTTACACCTAAATGCTAGGAGTCTAAGAAAACATTTTTCTGAAATTACTGGATTCATTCAGAATCTGAATCACCAATTTTCTATCCTGGGATTTTCTGAAAGCTGGCTGGATCCTGTGTTTGAACGTCTATTCGATATACCTGGATATAAACCTTTCCCTTCCTCACGAACTAAAAGAAAGGGTGGCGGTCTCATTCTATATGTTAAGGATACCATTCAATCTTGCAGAGTTCGCGACGACCTGTCATCCTGTGATGACAATGGCGAATTTGAATCACTGTTTCTCGAAATTGATTTTGATAATACCAAATACATTATTGGTATATTTTATCGACCGCCTGGCAAGAGCTTGAACATTTTCAACCACCATTTAGCTGACATCATGAAAACATCTGACATTGAAAAGCAGTATACACACGTACCTCAATGAAATGCCCGCTCCAAACCTAGACCAAAGACACGTACTTGGTCTGTAGGCTGATTTCATTGGCTCTCTATTTTTTACTATAGTGCTCTTGCATTCTAACCTTGATGGGTTACATTTTGACCCTATCCTACACCACTGATTTCAGTTTGACTGAATCTCCACATTGGGCATTGATGCATTAGGAATAAAACACACAAGACAGGGTTTTTTGGTGAGATCTCTTTTTTTTTTTTTATTCATTGAACAACAACAACGTGAGAACAACCACGTGAAAACTCAAGCCCAGAACAAGGGGCTTGTCATTAACTGAAGCCCAGAACAAGGGGCTTGTCATTAACTGAAGCCCAGAACAAGGGGCTTGTCATTAACTGAAGCCCAGAACAAGGGGCTTGTCATTAACTGAAGCCCAGAACAGCGGGCGTATGTACATTGAAATAATTCAAGCCCAGAACGGGGCTTGTACATTGAAATGATGGGCGGCCCAGTCATAGACGAGTACATCGCGGTCCTCGGCCTGGGGGTACTCGTCAAACATCTGTACGATAGTAGATAAGGGTCTTCCCGGCATCGATGGTACAGGTAAAACAAGCAATATTGTCCGCACACGCCACTGGTCAGGCTTTGCAACGTTTGACTGTTCCAACACCACGTCTCTGTGCCTTGCTCCATGAAGTCTGTTAAATCGGGATGGAGGGGTGGCAGACCGTACGGGTCAAAGTATTCCCCCTGCTGTTCTGTCAAGTACACGGCCACCCAGTGTTCACTGTTCACCGGGCCGATCCATCGGGTCCGTGTTGAGAACGTAAGCAGCCGGATACATACGGTCTAATGGAAACACATCTCGGGCGAACACCCCTTGAAAGACCCTACGTGTCTCTGGGTCATTCTCCAGCACGGTGGTTATCTGGTCTGTATCCGTGTTAGGTGGAGAAGTCACACAGGACGTTGCGCGCCTTGTCCACTTGAATGATGTTGTCAAACTCGGCGTAGCAGATCACATTGACGGTGGTCGGCAGGGCTCGTGCAAAGTGGATTTCCAACCGTAAATTACCTTGCTTGGTCAGGGCCAGCTGATGGTCGTTCTCTAAGGTGGGGGGCAGATCGAAACAGAACAACGTGTATCCGTTCGCGTAGTCCTCCCGACTGATCATATTCCCTTCGTCCTGGTTGATTTGACCGGTGGCTGTAAACAGGCTCTGATAGGCTCGAATGAAATTCCTCCGCCCAAAGTTCGGGGTTAAGGCCGTGGCTGGCACCCGTTGTCCATCCACATGCAGGGCCACAAAATTGATGCCGAAATGTTTAAAGTCAAACGGATTCTCTGGGTAGGCTCCGCTGAAACTGGCATTTTCCACACAGGCCAGGATCAATCGCTTGGGTAGTTCCCCCAGGAACAGGTTTTCTTTGTTGGCGCCCATATTTCCAGCAGGCACAGAGAATACTTTGGTTTGCACACGTCGGATAGGGTACTGGGCTGGTTTTGTTTCCAAGGCTTTCATGTGTCCCAATTGAACGGCTGGATTCGGTTTCACTTTTCGGACATACAGGACTGCGTCTTGGATGACAATCTTATAGTCCGCTACATGCCCCTCTACGTTAGTGGCCATCAAGGCGAAGGTGGGAGGCGCCCGTATCAGTCGGATTTGATGGGGATCTTGTTCAAGAGGTACCGGTCTTGCATGAACATGTCTGCATGCAGTCGACCCATCATACCCACCGAGGCACTGTTCGCAGTGAAAGCCTTCCGTTTGTTATATCCCCCATTGTCCGCCGTGTCCATGTGCTCGGCCGTGTCCTTGTAGAATAAAGCGGTTGTCAGCTGAGATTTTTAGCCTCTCGGCCATACGACAACAGTGTCTCGATGTAGGCTCGATAGGGGTACGTGTTGGTGGAGTCACTGATGAGTTTGTCGCTGAGAAAAATATCCACCTGCTGAAACATCGAGTGCAGCCAGAGATTCGTCGGACCCACCGTTGCTTGGTCAACGATTCTGGTGCCAGCTCCATTGACCACCTTGGCTTTCACATACAAGTAGGTATGGGCTAAATCCACATAGGCCGTATCCGCATTACTGATGGTGAACTCGATGGGCCCGGTTTCGTGGATGCTGGAGAGCGGGAGATGCTCCACCCATAATCCTTGTTCGACACTGGTTTGTGTGGGCGGCACGGTCCACAA